>JACXGI010015501.1:7362-17437 GCA_016801175.1 Esox masquinongy
TTTCTGAGATACTGAATTTGGGGTTTTCATTAGTTGTCAGTTATAATCATCAAAATTAAAAGGAATAAACACTTGAAATATATCAGTCTGTGTGGAATGAATGTATACATTATACAAGTTTCACTTTTTGAATGGAATTACTGAAATAAATCAACTTTTTGATGATATTCTAATTATATGACCAGCACCTGTAAATAAATTTGATTGATTGATTGATTGAGCTTAAAATTCCATCATGAAAATGTCCATCTCAATTGAAAAAGCATCGAAATAAAATAAAATGGAAATGAAAATACATTCTATTTTCTTTGAAAGAGCTTTAAGGCAACAGCCTTTAAGATTGAATAGCTGTTGTATGACAAAAAAAAATATTCAACTAGATTTTTTCGGCTCCTCCTGTAATACTGTTGTAGGTCTTTCTGTAATTATTCAACGCCGTCATTCAAATGCTTGAAATGTGTTCTATTCTCATCTTAAATTAGGCGTTCAGGAGACAGCTAGACTGGTGCCATTGCTCCCATGTTTGCAGGAACATGTTTTGACCCGGGGACGCGTGCCCATTGGAAGTAGTGAAGAACACACCACTCCAGGCATCGTTGAAATGTTCAGGTAAAGTTCAAAATTAAAAGGTATCGCCTCAGTGGAGGGCCAAGAGACGTGTGTGATAGTGGTGGACGGTGGTGGTTCAGGCTAGCGGGGATTGGTAGTTGTGGTGGATGGTGGTGGTTCAGTCTGGCGGGGCTTGGCAGGTGTGGTGGATGGTTTTGGTTCAGTCTGGCTGGGCTTGTTAGGTGTGGTGAATGGTGGTGGTTCAGTGTGGCTGGGCTTGTTAGGTGTGGTGAATGGTGGTGGTTCAGTGTGGCTGGGCTTGTTAGATGTGGTGAATGGTGGTGGTTCAGTCTGGCTGGGTTTGGTAGGTGTGGTGGACGGTGTTCAGTATGGTTGGGCTTGGTAGTTGTGGTGGACGGTGTTCAGTCTGGTTGGGCTTGGTAGGTGTGGTGGACGGTGTTCAGTCTGGCTGGGCTTGGTAGTTGTGGTGGACGGTGTTCAGTATGGCTGGGCTTGGTAGGTGTGCTGGACGGTGGTGGTTCAGTCTGTATAGGTTTAGTAGGTGTTCTAACTAATTAACAAGAAAAAGTGTTGCGTTGTGACAGTGACAATATCAGTGCCAAACAGGCCATTTTCAAAGACAGATCACTGTAGGACAGTGCAGTGGACATGGGGCATTTAGCAAAATGGGACATTTAAGCTTTGCAATGGAAATCTTTGCATGTGTCTCATTGTCATAATAATACATGTGCCATTGAGACAATACTCATCCTATATATTGGATTATATGGTTACATATGAGTGGTGGGTAGTGGTGATTTGGGCTGGATAGGATCAGTTGGTGTGGTGGAAAGTGATGGTCCTGTCCACTATAAATTCTTGAAGCCAAGTGCCCCAGGGATGAGGGGAGGGCAAGAACAGACACAGAGAGAATCACAACAGCAGTTGACTTGAACATCTGCAACATAACAATATGGATCTGAGGCAGGTTCGGCCCTAGGCATAAGTGACATAAACGGTTGCTTAGGGCCCCCGACCGCTAGGGGGCCCTGGACTGCTAGTGAGCCCCGGGCCACTAGGGGAGAGGGGGCCCCCAAATCAAATTTTGCTTAGGGCCCCCAAAAGGCTAAGACCGGCACTGATCTGAGATAAATCAAATTAAATCGGTGTCCAGGATATCTTGATCGTGGACAGCTGTACCTGGTGTCAGTTCAGTTTCCCCATTTTGCCATGAAATCTTATGGCCTTGAGTAACACTAAGGGTAATATCATCCTGGTCTAAATTTTCTTGATTGTTTTCAGGTAAAGATGCAGTCTGTTGGGCTTCCCAGTTTAGCCATGAGCTCCAAAACATATTTCATTTAGGTTTAGGCAGCCATTGCAGTCAACCAACATTACAAAAAAAAACATGCAGGCAGCATAATTTGAATGCACGTTCTAAATAACAATGGAAATCCACCATCAGTTTATCTCGCCCAATACGGGCGAGAAACTGGTTTTAGGGAGACGACGGCACGGTTTGACACTCCTAACGCGTAATTGAGTTTCCACAAGAGGGCGACACAACATCAGATAATTACCAGTCGCTCAGGCAGCTAACAGTGTCAGTATTGTTCCACTCTGGGTGGAGCGAGATCTGGGATGCCCGAGACATTTATATTAAAAACGCTGGTCACCACCTTTCAAAGTATATGGCATTATGGGGGTAAATAGTGACTGACATGTCAGTTGTTTCCACCATGTGATCAAAGGCTTTCCTGTTTTGACTACAGCCTATTTGTCAACCATTCATGTCAATCATTCAAGTGTTTTGGTGAAGTAACCAATTGAGTCAGGATTCAGGTATTGGCCAATTTTATTTAATCCCACTGGATTATATTTACGATAGCAGCAAACAGAATTAACAACTAGGAATTTTATTAATCACAGCTATATGTTGGCTGGCTGAGCTGCTTTAGGTATGCATGTACTCAGTCATAAGGTGTGGTGGTAGAACAATATGATCTCCAGTCAAAATAATAATAATTATCTTAATTGTTCTGCAATTTTCGCAGCATAAAAACGAAGAACCAAAAAAGTTTTGAGCGATCCCCTAGCAGCACAGATATACTGAAAATAAAGCCATGTGAAGTGGGTGAACGTCTCCTTTAATATTTTTATGCACTGAATTAATAATATAATCATGTGTATTATGGATATAATAAAGTATTTATTAGCCGAGAGACAATATCCGAAATCTTACAAAACCCGTTCATACTTTGCAACACGTTATTTTTCTTGCTCCACCTGTCGAGTTACTTTAGACACACCCCATAACGGCGCACTGGCGTAAAACCTAACCGCCTCACCTTATGGCCGTTTATCAATCCGCGTTTTTGTCCGTACTTTTGATCTTGTGAACTCGTTTGACGTCATCTTTCATGGCCCAAGTGCGGTTCCAATCCAAAGAACGCAAGTTACCAAGAACGCCTTAAATGCCCGGATGTGTACTTGATCCGCCTCTTTTATCGAGGATGCATGGGTTGGTGACTTGTTCCGCGAGAACGCATCTGATATCCCAGAATTAATTTCAAAATGGCAGGAGAGCAGGAAAAGCATACGGTATTGCGCATACACACGTGCATCTCAATCTAGATAGGTGCGTTCACTGTCCTCGCGTTCTTGCAAGACCATACTCTCAAGGACGCTTGGCAAGAACGTTCTTCTGAAGGACACAAGTACGTTCTTAGCATACTTGGAATATGATAAATGGCCTATGTTTCCCGTTCGGGCGAGGATAAATATGGGCGGAGTCAAACTTTTGACCCCGCCCACAATTGACCCCGCCCATCGTGTTTTTCCTTCTAAGGTTTGACAGTCACACACTGAATACAAACACACAAGTTTGTGCATGGCACGTGTTGAATACATGGCACATGTTGAATTAGGAGTGGTCTCTTAATTTTTTCCAGAGCTGTATGTTAATATTAGTTTTTCAGTTAGTAATATGTACATAACTAAAAACTGAATGTGAAATATCGGTTTGGTACATGTTGTGATCCGAATTAATATATTCTAGTTTATCCGCGCACGTAGCTTTTCTGTGTGTGAAACTAAAACTCAGAGTTTCCAGCGGAACTGATCTTGGATCCGTAACTATAGCAACGGAAATAGCCTAGCACACTTGAGGCAGCCTCGTAAATATGGCAAACGCAAACGACAGGCCAAAACTGTATGCGCCTTCGTTCAGGGACTTATGGCCAATTCGTTTTGTTACAATCATTACAATTGTAGGAAGTTGTGTAATTTAACTCCGGGTACTCTGACACCAGCGAGGCTCAATGTGGGCGGGGTCAAACGTTTAACCCCGCCTACTGTTTTGTTGTCTATCCGAGGTTTGACAGTCACGCACTGAATACAAACACACAAGTTTGTGCAAGGCACACGTTGAATACAAACATATTTCTTGAAGATCATAAGAAATATTATATTAAGTGGTAACAACTATAGTATGTGAGTAGAGCTGATGGAAATCCCGCTCATCGCACTCTGAGCGAAGTTTACGCTCTGCTCCACCGCTCCATGTCTTTTCCATCACTCAAAACTGCTCTTTCCTCGCAGGAAAAATATTTGCCACTCCAAATTCGGTCCATTCATTTTTTGTTTAGTCACAATTCAAACTAAATCCGTCAATTTTGTGATTACATATGTCGAGTACTTGTTCTTGTTTCTTATATATGTAAAAGAAACAAGTATGATTATATATATATATATATATATATATATATAATCGAGCCATATATTATTTTAATGAAGGCTAGCTTGTTATTAACAACATGAAAGGATGAGGATTGGCTAATAATAATCATAATTTAGTCTACAGATCAGTCAGTCTTTTAGCCAAAATGTATACAGTCAAACAAGTAGCACTATATAATTTGCTTATTATTAATTGTATACAGCAAGGAAATGGTAATTTATTTCCGCGGGTTCACAGAAAAATCAGATGCTCAGCATTTTTAGACAACATTTTGCCTATAGAATGTATAAAATAAAATAGTAAATTTACTTGCTTGGAATTCAATTAAATTGAAACGAAAAAAGCAGTATCGTGTAGCCAAAAAGGAACAAAAAATATATTCTGTCAGTGGGCTACATTGCAAATCACATGCTTTCAAATATTAAGTGCTCAGCATTTAACTAGTGTAGGCCTATACATTGCATATATTGGCTGTAAAAACGAAAACATAAAACTGACTTGAAATTAAATAATAATGTTATGTTAAGTGCGTGTCTACAGTAACTTTAGAAACACAAGGTTGGCCAGAGTCTGGCTTCAGGACTATGTTATGGTGCAAGATGCATTTCTTATCATTGCAGTAGGCTATTTCTCTACCTCTCCTTTTGTGCCCAGCGAGGACCGCTGAAGTAGTGTAAAGTAGGAGTTGTCGAGTTTGTCTCTAAACTGGTTATGCACCAGATCATCCCTTATCAACCACTCGGTTTTACATCTTCGATCTAAGACAGCAGCTGGGACAAGATGCTTATCTCAAAAGTACCGCGTGTAACAAGTGGAAACCTTCTCTGATACTGTAGTTTTCCAATAAAAACAGATAATACAACTACTATCACATTTATTCTATAGGTCTATTAGTTAAGATGAATGATCATAGCAAAACGTAAACGTATTGTAAAAGTCGGACTGGTATCTTCGGGCATCAAACAAAAATACCCAATTAAAATATAAGTAGACAAATAAAACAAAAATTGACTAAACGTTTTAATCCTTAGGTACAATGTAGCTACCCAATTCGTTCCTTTCTGATAGCATGTTCACATATTTCATAAAGATTCTTAAGTTGTGGTTATTACATCACCGCACTCCCTCTCTTGCATGTTCTTGGTTCTCCGCATTTCTGTAAGTAACCTTTTTTTTGCACCTATGAGTTTTATGAGTTTCTTTATTAAAGTATTGAGTAAACTTCATGAATTCTTAAGCAACAAGGTTTATTTTTCATCCATGGAAGTTAGGTTCGATTAAGATTTGCTTGTGTTGATACCTTCAGATTCATGTTGATACCTTCAACATGAATCTCAGCTTGGTTGACCATAAAGGAGATGGGAAGGGGTCGGGTTAAATGCGTTTGACTCCGCCCACATTGAGCCCGGCCTCGAACTGCACACTGCAGTCAGGGGTGCTTGGGGGGCCGGAAACTGCTCACTGCAGTCAGGGAAACTTGCCTTATGTTGGGTGCCGAAGACTTACAACAGAGCAGCCATACACAGACATATGCTGTAGCAGGGATCATGGGGGGCCAACTTTTAGTCACTTTAATGCTTCTTCTTTGTTACATTCCTGCAACCCAGAGTCAAGAAGGTGAGTGACAGATTTTTGTGTTACCTCTTGTGATTCCTTCCTTTCTGTCTCTGAAAACTGTCTGAAATCCGAAAACAAGGCAGCTGGTAAGACCTACTTAATATTATATTTTACTTAAATTATAGTCCAACATAAAACGCCAATAGACGCTATAGAAGCTATATCAGTTGATTATTTTCATGTAAGTTTTATTGGGTCCGAGCTATTGAACATAATTCATGGAAAATTGCTTAATAAACTATTTATAATTTCCAACATTGGAAAACTAAATTATGTTGATGGTAGAGCAGCTCTCCCTGAAGCAAGATCAGTTGATATTTTCCATGTAAGTGTTATTGAGTCCGAGCTATTGAGCATTTTTGATGGAAAAATGCTTTCTAACTAGCAATAATATAAGTATTATAATATAAGTCCCTAGCAAGGTGTCAATATAGCTAAATAAACAAAGAATGTTTGCAGTAGTGGCGCACCTAATGTGAATTGACCACATCAAAATTATGTGCGCAATAATGGTGCCGTTGACAGTCGTCTGCCGTGTGATTTGGGCTTAAATGTGTGGCCCTCCGTAATTAAATAATTAAGCTTCAACAGTGAAACCCTATTGTATTTCTAGCCGATCATTATTATTTTCTCTTATACTTCCGGTTAGAAATGCTAATTAAGGTTTGGTCTTGATTCCTCGCTATGCCTTTACCTTTGGGCAGAAGTAGTCCGGGTTTATGCAAAATTGTTTTTTAATACCTTTAAGGATTCAGGCACATCAAGTAAATGTATCTACATTTTGAATAATGCGGATGGTTTTTATTTCACTTGTTTAAAACAATTTATTTGGATGGCACTTCATCATACCAGACAATGACCCCAAACATAGCAACTAGGGTTTTTTCTGGGCCATGGAGTATAAAGTTCTTCACTGGGCAAGTCAATGTCCTTTTGCGTTTTCTGAAAAAGAAACTTATGGAAAAATATCTTAAAACAAACAGGAACTGAAGGTTGCTGCAGTAGGCCTATGGGACTGCCAGAACATCACCAGAGAAGATAGCCTAGCCTAGGTGTCTGGTGGGTTCAATGTGTTGCAGATTTCAGGCAGTTGTTGCATTCAAATGATATGCTGAACAAATACTGAACATGGGCTTAATTTGAAGATTATGACTGTCCCAATACTTACGGTGTCCCGAATAATTATAAATAAATAGTGTTGTAATTTCTAAATGGTGAAACGGATATGTAGGCCTACAAGTACCCTTAAAATGATAGAAATCTATACTTAAAATTTATTAATTGTTTTCTAATCCTAACGTTTAGCGAATACAGTCAAGGGAAAGAAAAATTATGCTCACTGTTCCAGTAACTACCGAGGGCAGTGATGATCGGCACAACCATTTACTTCGTTACTTTAAAAAATAAAACTTTGTAATAAATTAATAGTCGGTCTGTAAACAAGTGAAATGACATAACCAGGCATGTTATTCAAAATATATCTTGGTGGTGACCCTGATAACTTCCAGGTATTGAAAAACAATTTTGTATTAGCCCAGACTATCCCCGCCCAATTAGCATATGTGGAAACAAAATCAAACACTGATTAGCATTTCTAGCAGGAAGTAATAACCGGACGAATTACAATGAGCTGCAAGAAACACAATAGTGTTTCCCCAGTTTTTGTTTAAATGAGTAACATGTCAATATTCAATTATTCAGTACTATCAGTAGAATGTTTTTAGTAGATGTATTATCCAGATCTTTACTTTATGATATTTGCCTTCCAGAGGCAGACTAATTCTGAACTTGTCTTCAGTAAATGTATAATTTGACCGATTACATGAGATTTTCTGTAAACAATAAAAAAAATAATCTGAATTGGGATGCCTAAGAGAAGTTCCATTGTTTCGACACATCTGTGTTTCCAATCAGATGGACAGACTTCTAGATTCTCCAATTATGCAGTTGTAAAGCCTCAACTCATTCAGAGGCGATGGACAAGGAATGCGGACAGACTTTCTAAATCAGGACAGGTAGGATTCCTTGGCCTTTTTCTCAATTGCATTGCATTGCTTACTATTGGAGAAGACCTCTGGTTTTCTCATCCAATGGTTTTTAAGAGCTTAGAAGAGAGAAACAGCCCTACTGACTTATCACCAATTCAAGATGTGTCATGTGAATGGAAAATAATTGCATATTTTAATGTGACATGGAATGACTTGTGTTGGAACTCATTTCAGACAGAAGCACCTGACAGCATTTCTTATTCATTGATAATTGACGACCAGGAACACGTCCTTCATCTGAAAATTAACAAGTATTTTTTTTCATATATTCTAGTAATGGCCACATGACTAAGTCACAGTTGGGCTCAGTGAGTGACTTGTGTGTTTTGTGTTTTTCTTTTCTCAGAGAGTTTTTATCCCCAAACTTTATTCAATATTCCCATACAGCCAGTGTGAATCCGACAGCTACTTACCCAAATCCGTTGGTGAGTAACACAGGCAATATCCGGACATGAAACGGGGAGGGACATGGTTGCCTGTGAGCTTAGTTGTCTGTTATGAACTTGCTGTGCGCCGATAAACCCAGTCGTGGTGGTGGTGTGTGTTTCAGGTTCATTGCTACTACCACGGGCATGTCAGGGGTCACGAAGACTCTCTGGTTGCCCTCAGCACCTGTTCAGGACTCAGGTTTGCCTCATTTCACATGTATTTTGGAAAGCTTTATGGATACCCTGCCTAAAACCCCCAAAGAGCAAGTGAGGCGGAAGTACAGTGTGTTAAAAAAAAACCCGATTAAATTCAGGAATCTAAGAAGACACAATGAGAGAGGAACCAGGCTATAAGGGGTGGACAGTTCTTTTCTGGCTGGACTAGGGGTTCTTCTCTCCATATTGTTGTATTTATGACTTGGGTTGTGTTCCACAGTCATTCTAATAAGGAGATATTAATTAACACTTAGGAAAATCTCTAACCCAATCATAATTGTTTCTTGGTTTGTAAAACGAAATATCCTGAGTTCCCCAACTTGGTTTTGGGCATCTCTAGGTTTTTGTGATCTAGTTAAACTGTTGTATCATGTTATGTGAATAAAAACTATTTGATTAATCACTGGTTATTTTATCTGTCGGTTGCTCTGCTTCTTTTCAGGGGTGTCATCCTCCTTGGCAACAACAGTTATGGACTGGAACCCCTCAAGCAGTCTTCAACCAATGAGCACCTGCTTTACCGCCTGGAGCATAGCCAATCAGAACCCTTTTTCTGTGGTGTGACCACTGAGGCGTCGCAGACTGAGAGTCACTCACACTTTGACCCATCCCACTCACTGAAGGCTCTTTTACGGGTTGGGAAGTTTACTTTACACAGCAAAATCCATATTGAAGTTATTGCCGGACTAATGTACTGTCTTGTGAATGCAGGCCCTTACTAATTATTGTCGTTTTGTTTTCTCATAACAGAAAAAACGTAATTTACCTCAGACCAGATATCTTGAGTTGGTGTTGGTTGTTGACCACCTTAGGGTGAGAAATGAAAAAGGATCCATGTATAGATTGTGAATCATTTTATTGCCTAATGCAAGGCTTTTTAAACCTCTCCTGGATGGCAACCTGGCTGTTTCACATATTTAACCTATTCCACAGCTAGCACCCATGATTCATTGTTTTAAATAATCATCAAGCTCTTGAATAGACAAATTCAGGGCTTATGTTTTGTCTATCTTGGGATATGTCAAGGAGATGTTTAGATTCCACTGGCCTCATATATAGTCAATGTATATAAATTCTATTTATGACAGTATTTTGGTAATTTCTAATGTATTCCATCATTTTGTCAGTATACCTATAAGAAGAACAATGAGACAGCGGTATCCGAGGAGATGGTGGAGATGGCCAATCTGCTTGATGGGGTGAGATGTCTTTTCCCTCACTACCCTCAAGCAAACTATGTTGTTACTCTGAAACAGTCAAGAGGCTATTCACTATAGCACCACTACTTAATGTATTAATGTTAACAATTATACGTGTGTCATAAAGACACGATCTCCCTAACACAATGTAGTATGATCAAATTTGCATTTTGTGGTAGAATCTACTTTTGTAGCCCTCTGTTCATAAACTATGTTAAATAAGTTCCTAAATTCATAGCAAACGTAGATACCGCCCCCATAACAAAATGGCGATCAAAT
>JACXGI010015502.1:0-17333 GCA_016801175.1 Esox masquinongy
AGATATATATAAAGGAAAGTATAACCAACTAATCTGCTGTTTGGTGTTGAATAAATATTATTAAATGGTTAATCGTTTCAATTATATATCTATCTATAAACTTTTGGTTGAACTAATCATGAAACGGACCTCTGTGAAGACTCCACTGAACACCCAGGTTTGAATGCAGTACCATCTTTAACCTGTAAACACTGTACTCAGTCTTAAGCCTCATATGGACGACACAAACCAGAGAGACACTAGCCAATGACAAAAAATGAACAGAGCTAAAAGACCTGAATACATATGGCTAGACGATCATCTGGTTTCAATAAGAAGCTGTACAATCTTTCAGGAAAGCTACAGAGGACAAAAAAAGGAAGTAAAAGTCAGAGAAACCCTGATGAGTGGAGAGCCTCTGGAAAGCTCCATGCCGGAGACAATGTTAGGTTGGTAGATTAGAATATTTTCTTCACTCCATTCTGTCTTTAGGCCAGACAGCAATTATAGGGACAGCTATTTCTGCCCAGCTCTCAGTGAGAGATGGATTGAGCCCCCTTTGCACAAAGCCACTTCAAAATGGGGTATTGGAATAAAGTACAACAAGATATGGAGAACTCTGTTCTGACTTAGCATATTTTCCAGCCCAGATAATAAACATAATATTGCATTGTCCCTTAATTATGATCTCAGAATGTTGCATAACAGCAAAAACAACAGGCATTTCTCCTGCTCTGTCTGTTCTTGTGGTATACTTTAGACTGGACTGAGAGGGCTGTGATGGAACTATTTGAGGAAAGCTCGACACAGACAAACAGACGTAGTGAGTTCTAAAAGAAGTGGTTCCTTATAAGGTTCGGACGACAGAAAAAGTGGGCACAGGATCTGAAGATGACCGCTTGTACCACTTATGAAGAAGAAGCATTCTTGCACTCAAAAAGGCACGTTGGAGCAACACTTGGTGAATGCAAATACTACTAGAGGAACGATCTGAAGCCTTCAAACGGAGGCGCCTCCTGCTAGCTTCTCCGCTTTACTCTACTGCGCGGGCAGTGCACAAACATCATGCACATTGTAATTACCGAGGCATTTTAAACAAAGAGCTCAGCTGACTTTGGAGACATCAAAGCTGCCTAGTGCCGACTGACTGTTCAAAAAGGCAGCAGATAGTCAGAACCACTGCACGCTCACTCAAAAATGATAACACCGCTTCCTCCACTTCAAACAGGAACGGAGACAGGAAAACAAGTGTGTGTGTGTGTGTGTGGGGGGGGGTTGAAGCCCCTCCTTACTGCTGTAAAAGTAGAAGAAAAGAGAGAAAAAGAGCAGGACGAGGAAAGGAAACCGCAGCCATACGGGCAGTGCTGGTTGTCTGAGCGGTGTCTGCTGCCTTCGTAACGGTGGAGAGGTTGTGTGGCGGTGTGCTCCTCCCTCCCCAGCCTGGGAGCCTCATCTGTCAACCATTAGAGACTCATGGCTAGTAACGCAGGAGGAGCGCAGAAGAACCGGCTCAGTGCGTGGGACCAGAGGACGGCTTCACCTTTGAGAGCCGAGCGGAGCCAGAGGAGGGCAGGGACCTGGGGATCGAGGGATCCATCACTCTACTGCTAGGCTGGGAGGCTGCCTCCTACCACTCAACACTGGCTCCAGTAAGTCAACTCTCCACTCACTGTTTCTACTGCTCAACCCTTCACTGACAAACGCAAAGACAAAAGCAATTTTTATTAGGAGAATTTTAATTTGGACATGAATATGACTAACGGGTTGAATACCTAGTAATGCTTGAATATTGAGTCAGTATGAAGGGGTAAATGAAATTGTTTGACATATGGGAGACTTGTGTCACTATCTTGCTACGAGGAAAACTATAATATTGTTTGCAAATATCACTGCAGCTTTAAAAAATGTTTTTTAAAGACCAATGTTACTGAGGTGACGGTATAGTGTGGCAATAATCAACGTAAGAGAAATGGAGGGAAAAGTCTCAAGGTCACATTGACAGAAAATTAATATGCAGGAATCAAAAACATTGCATTTACAATGGATTGAATGTACTATATGTTACAATTGAATAGATTACCATTATTATTAACATCATTATCATTATTAAAATGTTCTTGACAACAAAAGAAAATAGAAACATGCCTTAACAGGTCACATGAAAACCTACATTCTCTGGGGACAGATTTGCCCTCCCAAGTTGTAACAGCAATTAATTGCACATGATTGGGTAGGTTAATTCTAGTATAAGCCAGTGACATTCATCTGGAAATAACATGGATTACTATAGAAGTAGGAATGGCATTGTTGCCTGAAAGCCAACCCAGTAATTAAGTTGTGGTTTTGTTTAACAATGTTTTCTCAGCCAGACCTGGAGATTTTATGATATTATGCAAAAAGAGATAATAAATATTTGGCCGTTTCCAAGTGCTAACAGCTAACCAGCCTGTGCTTGTTCTACTGCATTCCTGCTTTGCTAGTGTTGCAGAATTCTGGAACAGTTCACCTAATTGATTGCCAAACTAAATCTAGTGAATGTTTATTCTGTGTGGTAGTAAGACTATAAAAAGCTTGTAGCACTACTCTAATAGACATAAAGCTGTCTTTTCTTTTTTCAAAAGTAAAAGCTAACACATTTGATTATTCAATGGAAGTACAATGTAATATGGAAGACAGACAGTGAAATACAGCCAGGTTGTCTTTTTCTTTGTCCATGGTGTTGATCAGAGGATCTCTTTGTCTAGGAATGGCAGGCTGCAGTTAAATGCTGACCCAGTACACTCCATCGCAGAAGACAGGTAAGCCAGTAGATACGGAGGTGTTTAGGCACAGAGAATTAGCAGCATACATGCGACTATGCCCTAGGATATGAAACTGCAACGTGGAAGGGCTGAAAAACCTCTACAGAACAATTCACTTTAAATCGATTGTTCACTTAAACATTTGTTTGACATTTTCCAACCTCCGAAGGCTCCGTCCAACCTCTGACCCCACTGCTCGTCACCCGCCGTGTCATACACTGTGATATCAAATGGAAAGACTGACACGGGGAAGGAAATAATATGATAAAAAAATTATGTAATATTGGAATTGACATAATCGGAACAGATTACTGCTACTGAAGGCTGATTGCCTTTAACTTTACGGGTGCTTTTTAAAGGCAGAAGACTACTAATGTAATGCTTAGTAGAAGAGAATTCAACATGGGTTAACGCTGCCTTCAGAACGCTAGATGTTTTTATCTAACTTTCATCCTATATTCACAAGTTTGAACCAATAACGTGCCTCAAACCATATGAAGGCTGAATTCCTATCATATTGCTAAAAGCTTGCAGTTCAAGTGCAATGGTAATACAGAGCATATGGTAACCACGGTTAAATTGTCTCCTCAAAGGAGATCGGAGCTGACCTAGAACTACGGTGTGAAAGTTGTCAAGAATATTACACTGGATACTAGAAAACAGATACACATACTACGCATTGCAATTGGTAACGATGACATCAAACAACCTCCTGAATATAAATCTCCCATATTTGAAGTTTCTAGGTTAATGATCCTCCTAACAATGCAATGTATATGCCTTTCCCCTTGGCCAGGGGATATGGGTGAACAAGATATACTGAGAGGAAATACATTTTTCGCTTTTAGGTTTGGTTTTTCAGAGAGGTTTCAAAGACAGGAGTCAAAACAGCATATGTTGTCGACGTGGAAACAGCTGGTAAGAGCTGAGCGTCATAGGGCGGAGGAATGTCGGAGTCATAGATCTTTCATGCTCAAGGCCAGAATAGCCACACACGGCTCTGATCACCTATATGCATAGGAAGGAGCACCAACCAACATGCTAATGCTACAGAGTCCAGTTCTGCCCAGGCCAATGAGTGACATGGCTTCCAGACATCCTTGACCAAAATAAACATTTTTACATAATTACTACATAAGTATGTTATTAACTTTTATTAACAGGTAAAAAATATGACTTACATAAGATCCCTGATCTTGATCTTATGTACTTAATAATTAACACAAACGAGTATTCAGGAGCAAAAGGTAAAAATAGGGACCTTTTCATAAAAGTTCACTTTGGCAATGACCAATAGAGTTCATTGTCAGGCTAATGATGACTGAAAAGTATATGGCAACATCTAAATAATGTTCTGTCTATGTGAACAAAAAGTGATGAAAAGTCCAAGACAGCAGATTAGGTCTGCTTGTGGTTTAAAATAAAAATAGTCAGCTAAACTCAACTGTGTAGCCAAACTGCCTTGGCCATAGCCAGAAACTCAAATAAACAAGAGGAGAGGGCATTGAATTCCCCAACACACTTCTCTTTTTAAGTCAGCACCACTCAGAAAAGATAAACTGAACAACCATAAGTCAGATTTTGGAATGACAAGAATGACCAGTTTTTCCGGACATCCAAACATTGAGCTGGAACAGATTTCCATATCAATATTCCAATCCAGAAAAAAACTCCACTGGTGCTTTTGTACCACTACTGTGTCATGAAGCTATTCCAGCCCAGGATAGTGAGCCTGATTTCTGACAGCAGAACTAAAAAGATGAACAGGCGTGAGATTTTATATTGATCTTTTGACCCAGGATTCCCAAGGGCTCCCTGTTCCTGGCAAATCCCATCCATTCAAATTCCACACCATTTCACTACTGAGCTGTCAAGACCTAAACTCAGTGTCATTTATTGTAGTGACGACTTTCACAACCAAAGCCAAAGGCAGGGAGTTGTTTTACAGCCCACTTTGGTCTTTCAACACCGTTCATCCTGACTTTCCAGCACAGAATAGCGTCGAAAGACAACAAACAACCTTGACCATGGCCTTGCATCCCAACTGAAAGCTACCGTCCAGATATCAGACAATAGCCGATATTTCCCTATCTCAAAAAGTGACAAGAAAGTGCTGCGCAAAGTATTGCTTGATAGACAGACCCCAACTGTTTTTAGGTTTGTCTGTACTTTAAGGGGATGGTGGTGGAACATCAACACCTGCTCTGTGTGTATCTCATTAACACATTCCTCAAATCTGAACACTGTTTACACTGCTGGCTTTTTATGGGGGCGTTACGGGGGGGCGATATTGTTGTTTAGTGCTAAAGTGTTTACCAAGGCTGCTGAGCTATCTACCTCAGACTCTAACTCCACCGCAACACTTTGAAGATGCGCGCCAATCTGCAGCTGGGCCCGGTGGACTTTAAAACTGGAGTTAAACCTTGAGACATATACTTTTAATCACCTGGAGCCTTTGAAATGTGTTTGCCATTTACTCTGGGGAATATGACGCCAGAGGATGACACGGGAGGGGAACTGAACATAGCGCTGTGTTATCGGCCGTGCTGTTTAATGACGAACGGGTGGGAGACTCTCAGGGCTGAATGTGTAATGTCGATGAGTACTGTAAGCTCAGACATGACATGCTGGAATTTCCTAGCCATATGTGAACCCTACAGCTCAGAGATAGACGCGCAAGTAGAAACAGACCCGCCAGACAGCTAGCTAACGCGGGAAGTCGAGTACAGAACTCCTGTAAAGGTAGAACCGGAACGTCTTAATAAAAAGTAATACGTCTATTGTACTGCTAACTTAATACCACACCAGGAAGCAGTGGTGTAGTGTGTCTTTGGTAAGACATCAAGTGAAACACGATAAGCTTTCTGCTTTCTAGGGAAATCTGGTACTTTGAGTGGGTTACCCTGTTCTTCTTGGACACTTCATCTGTCAGTTTCACTGAACCGAGCTGGGGGGGAGGGGGATATCACTTTCACAGGTGAATACACTGCCAAGGTATATTAACCTGAAAGCCACCAACAGCCCTCAACATGAATAATCTCCATTACGTCTCAAGGACAGACAAGGTGAGAGAAACATGCATTTTAGACCCATTTTAGCGAAGATTCACCCCATAAACTTTAGAGGCTTTTCTCTCAGATGTGTTGCAATGATGCCAGTTAAGATAAAGCAGACCTCTTCAGAGGGGATCTGTTTCTGCTCATTGGACAAGCCAGGGAAAACCTATCTTAAACACTTACAGATTTTCACCCCATATCATCTCTCATTTTATTTCCCTGCATCTATCCTTAGGAGGAATGGCAAAACAAAAATCAGCCTAAAAGAATCACTTCCACCCAGTCTAAACTAGTCTCTTTTACTCTCTAATATCAGGCCAAACTAGTCTCTTCCACTCTACTATCAGTGTTTTTTCTGTAGGCATTTCAATTGTCTCTCTATCTCATCTTGCTTTGCAAATTGTGCAGAGCTTCTTGCACACCAGCTTCTGCTCCATCATAATTTCCATCATAACCCTCCTTTACCCAAAATGCATTAGCAGTTATGTCTAAACAATTCTTGAAAATAATGGACTAATGTCAGGCCACATAGAAACGACTAGATATAAAACTCTGAATTTGAATGTCAACCATGCTTGATCTTATGTCTATAAAGAAAGGAGTGTTAGTGGTTTATTTATTATGTACATAATACTCCCTACCACTGACAGCTAATATTTATGCTTCATATGTACAGAATACATTTATTGTCTATTTCTCTGTCAGTCAAACATGCGTGTTGGGTGATCTGGGAAGAAAACAGATAAATCTTTAAATGTCAGCCATGTCTTTAATTTTTGTGTTGCATGGCAACATGATTTATTTCCTCTTTGCAATAAATTGGAAGGAAGAAAGTTTGGACACATCAATGCTGACAGAGAGCATATTTTTTTTACTAAGGACAAAAACAAATTAGGAAAAAGGAAAAAGAAGAATGGAAAAAAAGATTTGTAATTTCTATTTTATGTGGTTTCCAACTGTTTGGCCTTGTGATACAGACTTTGTTGTTGTTAAAGCTATAGTTCTTTTTAAAGATTTTGATCTCAGATAACATCTCAATGAGGCACCTGGTTTGATGCCTCCAAAGGCTAAACCAACATGGCAAGAAATCTGTACAAAACACAGCAGTCAACTATGGTCCAACACAACTAGCCAATTTCCTTTTTGGGTTTGGTTTAACATTGAATAAATCACCACTAAAGAAACCTAAAATTAGCATCCTGCTCATTACCAACCTAAATTTCGACAAGAACCATGCTTGAGAAGTGCTAGGGAACCTTTCCAGGATTTCCCAGCCCTAGCTTGCTTCAGTTTGTCAGTACTAGACTGGCATATGGGCTGGATCAGGAAACAAAAGCTCAATGATGTCATGACCATGTGACCCCATGGTGGCAGGTTTAGAGAATTTGCCTGCTATTGACCTCAGGCCAACGTCAAGTATGTTGTGCATGTGGATTTAATTTGAGGCAATGCATTCAGAGTAACTTCAGCAGAGATCACTCTCCTCAGAGATCACTCTCCTTAAGAACCCCCACTCATGGCAGAAAATGGTGTGTTTTTGTTAGCAAAAATAGGCATACATTACCTAAATGCTGGTGTGTTTGACAATTCATCACACACTGACTTATTGTTAGTTACTGCTGCCCCTGTTTTAAAGCAATCATAATTAGCTTGCTTGATGTTTTACTTGCTAATCTATTTTGTGTGGAACTTTATGGTGTTAACTACTACAATCTCTGCAATAAATGTCAATTATTTTATGTCTTTGTTGAGTTATTATCTTTGGTTTGGTTGTTTTGGCATCAGTTAATGTGTCGCTCCTTGACTGTTTAATTGTACAAACCTTGACTGAAGAATGCCGCAAGATACCCTATAATCTATCCAGGTAAGTCCATAACACCATCAGCAACCCTAACAACTGCCAATTGAGAAAACAAATCCCTTTGTGAAACATGCCGGCACACAATTTCTTCATTTCATTTCACAAATATTCCAGGAATTCTATATGGAGTCATCTGCATCGTATTGTGTTAATGATTGTTCACCGGGAAAACAAGTTTACTACAGCTTAATGAAGTACAAAATGATTTGAGACCACTGACAAGACAGGATGCAACCACTCAAAGTGAGTTAAATCTGCAGACCACAATAAATATTTCAGACTTGTTATGCAATATGAAAGCTCCAAAAGTACAGTACACTATTTCCTCTATCTCCCCAGACAGACAATAAGCCTCTGATAACAGGGCGTCTCAACAGAACACCAATTAATTCAGAATTGAATCATTTCTGAATTGATTTCTTTAACACAATATTTCTTTCTTTAACACAATATTTCACAGAAAAGGAATAACAACATCCATCTTCTATAAACGCTATGGCACTGAATGGTTTAAAAACAAAATTACCAAAGAGTATTTTGGATCACGATCCACAGGCGTTACACATTGACTCTGTATGGGTTATTCATTATGAACAACTGCATAGCTAAAGTTACTACAGTACAGCTTAGCGCATAAGGGATGAGGAAAAAACATGTCTGTTATTGGTCAATATAAGTTCAACGCTCCAGCTTCACTCTTATTAGTTTGGTTGTTCTGTTGCCGTTGCTACAAGGAAGTCTGATGTAATTCAACATAGGACAGGAACACGTCAAACCAACAGCGCTTTTTCCAGGTTTCAATTTGGGACCTCTTCAAATATAACAAGCTTGCCAACATTGATTAATACCAATTATTGCGGTAATAAAACGCAATAGACAGTCTCCAGCCAAAGGCATTACGAGGAGAGCCCTAATACTACAATAGTAAACAGATGTGTCAGCCTTTGCCGAAGTTTGATTTAAGTATGCCTTCTCCAGAGCATTCGCAAAATAATATAATTTATAAAACAAAACAAAACATAATGATATGCAGAAAGCCTGCAGTGTTTTAAACCATGGGACGGAAATGTTAAAGGTAGAAATTACATGGAGCATATTTGTATCAGGCATTTCTCAGAAAGACAGCTAGATGTGCATTAAAGTGTTTCTGATTAGTAAAGAATCTTGCTCAGGGGAGTGAATTGTTGGTGAAATACTTACAACCATAAACTGAACTATTATCAGCTATGCCGTTACTAGTCTTATCCTAATTGGTACAGTTCTATGACCTCAGGGATGCAAACACACAGGCAGGCATACTGAAATGTATGTCCGTGTACAGTAAGCAGTTCAGTTTAGGACTGCCCAGTGTGACCACACTATACTGAGTGAATAACAGAAATTGTTATTAATTTGAATCAACCATTTCAAAAAATAATCTATTCTAAATCTATGTAAGTGACAGTTTATATTTAAGTGTTCATGGTAAACACTGGGATTACTAAATAGGCTGGTTTCCAAATATATATGTACAGCTCTGGAAAAAATGAAGAGACCACTGCACCTTTTTCTTTCCTTTCCAAAAAAGTTGAAAAGAAAGGTTTTGAGTGAGGAACAGAAGCGTTCAATTTGCAGTGGTCTCTCAATTTTAACCCTTCTGTTCCTCACTCAAAACCTTCCTTTTCAACTTTTTTGGAAAGGAAAGAAAAAGGTGCAGTGGTCTCTTCATTTTTTCCAGAGCTGTATGTATTTTATATTTTGCGTATACATACATATCATATATTGTGTATAAAATGCAAAAGAAATGTAATTCAAAGGGAAGTCTACATCTGACTTCAGTATAACTTTTAGTTGAGGGTATTCTCATTGTCTCATTTTAGGATTTTTGCTTATGTCAATACCTTTTGCTCAGTGTAGTATGTATAATCGATTCAGTATTTTCTATACATTGTAAAATGTAAACTTACAGAGCCTATTTTCTGTCCTATGATGAGCCTAGGAAATGAATGCCTAACAATATGATTTAGAAGTTATGGAGCAAATGTTTTTGCCAAAGAAAACAATCCTTGCCAAGTATCACAGCATGATACCACATGGAAAAACAACACAAATATCACAACCTTTATGTTTCTTTAATATTCTTTACAGTGGAAAAACTGTTTCAACATGTTTATGAATTCTTGTACGTGAAGGAAATAAATAGAAAAAGATTAACAACATTTGAACACAAAAAATGAAAGCAAAGCACTGTTGACCCACAGCACTATCACTGAGAATCTTGGGTAAATAAGTCGGAGCCACGAGTGGGTTGGCGTAGCTTAAAAGGAGTCTTGGATGGAGTGAATTTCTTGGTTTAGAGGAACGATAAGGAGTAGGCAGAGGATAAAAGAAGAAGGAAAGAGAAAGATACTGAAGGGTAGAGTGGGAGGGAGAAGAGGAGCCCAGAGTAGACCTCATGGGAGTGCTTATGGTTATTCACAAACACAAAGCCATTTTGGTAACATTTCACCAAAACTATGCGTCAGAAAGACTTCACCTTGCTGTCACAGAAATTAAATTGCTCCTTGGAAAACCATGTTTCACTTGTGTTTTTAATACGACACATAATATACAGGTTGACTGGCTGGCTAGCCGTCAAGCAAGATGTGGTAGTTGGCCATGAATTGTTTTGAAATTGTTTTTGGAGCAGTTATATAAAGAGCACTTATGGAATGCCAGGTCAGGTTTATGACAGCGTCATGAAGGTTATGACAGATAGTTCAATCCAAGTGTTATATGTATCTAAACTGAAACAAAATCAGCTGCAACAATGAATAAACAAATAAATATGCTTTTATTTCAACAAAAAAGAAAATCCTTCAGAAATATAAAAACTGGCCCAAGAAAAAGAGAAACAGCAACCAATGACTACAATGTCATGAGAGAGAGGTATTTGTGTACTTCAGCTGATACGAGATTTGCGGACACCATTTCTGTTTAAACTTTTGAGATATCAGCCTTTCTGTTGAAAGCCACATTGGAAGTAGATAAAATGGTAGTGCTTTAAAAAATGGATTGCATATTTAGATATTTAGATATTTAGTTTGTGCACCATCATAGACTGTCTTTATCTCAATACTGCATGTAACATAATGTACATACAGTACCAGTCAAATGTTTACACAGCTACTTTAGTTGAACCATTTTTCATACATTAGAATAATGGTGAATACATCAAAACTATGAAATAACACATATGGAATCATGTAGCAACCAAAAAAGTGTTAAACAGACCAAAATACATTTCATACTGCAGATTCTTCAAAGTAGCCACCACATGCCTTGATGACAGTTGTGTGCTCAAATAAGCAAAGATAAACGACAGTCTATCATTACTTTAAAACATTTTGAGAACTTTGAAAGGCAATGCAGTCACAATAACCATCAAGTGATGTGATTCAACTCACTCCCATGAGGACCACCACAGGAAAGGAAGACCTCATGTTTAACTATGCTGCAGAGGATAAGTTTATTTCAGTAATGCCATCCCATCTAGTTTGCGCTTAGTGGGACTATCATTTGTTTTTCAACAGACCAATGACCCAAAACACACTTCCAGGATGTTTAAGGGCTATTTGACTAAGATGGAGTGCAGCATCTGATGACCTGGCTTCCACATCACCCAACCTCAACATAAATGCGATGGTTTGGGATGAGTTGGACCACAGAGTGAAGGAAACCAACATGTACTCGGCATACATTGGAACTCCTTTTTAAACTGTTGGAAAAGCATTCCAGGTGACCACCTCATGAAGCTGCTTGAGAGAATGCCAAGAGTGTGCAAAGCTGTCATCAAGACAAAGAATGGCTACTTTGAAGAATCTAAAATATGTATTTTGATTTGTTCAACACTTTTGGTTACTACATGATAAAGGGGTCAGAGACTATTGATACACTTGATACACATTAGGAAAAATTACTGTATGAAATAACTAAAGGACATTAATATTGAGCTACATTGTTTAAAAATATTTTAATCAAATTCTGCCTTTTTCAAAAATGTTTAAGAGTTGGTGGAATTTTAACCTTCATCCATGAAAAAAATCCTTCCAGATCCTTGATATCCATCACTTATGGACTGCTTTCACCTAATGAAACCACAGGTTTTCAGTGGGTTTTAAGTCAAGACTGAAATGGCCATAGCAATATGTTGATTTTGTAGCCAGTTGCTTTGATGATATGGATTTGTAGTTGATTATTATTTTACTAAAATATTCACCTGCAGCCAAGTTTCAGCCTCCTGACAGGGGTTTCTGCTAAAATGGTCTGGTACTTTGTAAAGTTAATTAATATCCTCTCAAGGTGAGGTAATAAAATGTATTGAAAAAAAGGTCTGTCAAAAGATTTGACCTAAAAAGTTTGGACAGAAATTATATTATGTCAAACAAACCCTCTTTCTCAGAGCACTTGTATTTGTATTAAATAATACAATTTATCTAATATATTATATAGCTCAATATTTTATTTTATTTTGTAGTGTTTTTCATTTCTATTCCTACTCCACTGTACATCATGTTACTATTATCTGTAGATGATCCAACTTATAATGTCTTGTATAGTGTCAATCGTTTAATAGCACCTACAGCCAATATTTCACAGTTAAAGACAAAATGGCTTTTAAATCGCCATCAAAATGGCAGACTGGCTGTTCTATAGAAACAACACTGTAAACAGCATTTCTCCTTTACTTTAGTGCAGTTTTACAATAGAGGCGAAGTGCTCACCATACAAATAGCCTTTTCACTTTGCCACCATGACCAACTAACACACAAAAGATAAAAAAGGAAAACTACAACAGGTGAGGTTGAGTGTTTTGTCAAAAAGCTATCCCTGGACAATTTTATCTGGTACAAGAAGTCTGGCCTCTGTAGCTACTACTGCGCATTACTTTCCAACCCTGATATTTGCCTTGCATACACAGCAGATTGGCCAGTGTTACCCAGTGTTGATTTATCATAGTGTAACATTTCTTTTGATTCCGGTTTTCAATCAACAATGTAAGTGTAAAATAAACCCATTGTTTGGTTTAATAACCAGTGTTAAACCAAATCACACCCTTATTACAACATTTTCCAGCATGACCTATTGCAGGTAGTTTTCCAAATGTAAAATACCCCATTCTGGTCTGATTCCAATAGGAAATCCACATCATCAGGCTTGAAAGGCTTGTATATGGTACAATATATTTATAAATTGTAATTAGACCCATTTAGACTGGACCAGTGGTAATGTAACACTGTCAGTGTTGTTTTAACACTGGAAAATTTGCGGTGTAGGCATTACAGCTTTTTTCTCCCTTTTTCTGTAATAGTATGTTTCTAAGCATTTCAAATATTTGCCTAATAACTAGAACCTAAATATGTTTAAAGTGTAATTCTTTAGTGTTCTATAGTATATTTTAACTTGTATTTTGTCTGATTAAAAATATAGTCTGTACATCTTATTTTTGCAGTAAAATGGTTAAAGCCTTGGGAGCACACCTATCTATATGATGCTTACACAGGGATGGTAGAATTTAAATATAACTTTTTAAGAGAGACGACACATTTTGAAAACTGCATAATTAATTTATGAGCCTTTAAAAATAAGATTTTCATAATAACAAAAATACTAAAAAACAGATTGTTGTTTTGAAAATATTCTCCTCTGTACAAATTATTCAATGAAGATATTTAACCAAAAAGCACCAGTAAAAATATTAAATACCATATTCAGTTATGAAATCTAGCCACTAAAAATAAAATCATACTGTACAAAGTTACATATACAAAATAAAGTAACAGTCATTCGTTGCTGTTTGATAAATGTAATAATGTTAAAAACTCTTATACACAAATATACACTTGTGTACTTCGGTTACAGGGTGACAGCAATCACGAATAAAAGTTTACCTCACGCTTCACATAAGAAATAAATATATTTTGAGTAATTCACTCATCCCTAGAAATACATGGCATTGTTGGACAACATTGTCCTTCTAATTTATAGTTTTAATTTGGAGCCTAAGTTCCAAATGGGAACCATGTGTTTCTGATGATTCCCAATGTGGAGCAGCATCCTGTTTGTGTTCTTTTCCCCTTGTTTCTAATCAGCACCATGCCACTGCAAGGCCCATTGTGGGTGGGCTGTGGCTAGCCTAGCGCTGTCGCTAGCATTGACTCTCCCACAGATAGGCTAAAATGCAGTTAGCCAGCCGCTAGCCCCTAGCTGCTAGTTGCTAGCTCTTAGCGGATAAGGCAGAAGTACACTCCCTGTAATTTAAGCACACCCCCATTTCTACTCACGACTCACAGTGACATGCCCCGGGGAAAGAGGAAGGAGTAAGGGGAAGAGGAAGTACTATCGTACCGGCTTCCATGGTCGGCGGTGCCAGGATGCGCTCCCTGGACACAGGTGCAGGTTGCACTGTTCCATGTCGGGAGGCTTGTCCAGGATGTCACAGTTGTGGTCATTGAGTCTCTGTCCGTTGGGCCGTTGGCACACCACCTGGCGTGTCCTCCTGCCTCCGCCACACATCTGGGTGCACTGAGAGGGGAGAGACAAGCCACACAGCACTCAGTTACACTACGGAGTTAAAGGCACGCTACTAAATGCAGTATGACAATACATATATCACGGCAGGAGTGGATGAGGAAAAGGTGCAGAGGAATGGGTTAGTGTAGTTTTCTGCTCTGCCATTGTCCCTTAAAAGAAGCAGGTTTGGGCGCCAGGGTTTACGTTAGCTGGCAAATGCTGGCTATCATATGTGATTGTCTGGCAGAAGAAAATATCAACGAAATATAGGGGGAAATGTGCCAAATGAATAAATAAATAGAATATTAGCATATTAAATAGTCTAATATTGTGTGACCTACAGTTAGGTCTGGAATAATTGGACACTGACACAAGTTTTGTTATTCTGGCTGCTTACCAAAATATATTCAAGTTACAGTTAAATAATATGGGCTTAAAGTGTAGTCTCTCTGCTTTAATTTAAGGGTATTCACATCCAAATTGGAGGAAGGGTTTAATATGTAGCCCCCTCTTCTTCAAGGGACCAAAAGGAATTGGACAATTGGCTCAAAAGCTGTTTTGTGGACATGTGGGCTATTCCTTCATTATTTCTTCATCAATTAAGCAGGTAAAAGGTCTGGAGTTGATTCCAGGTGTGGCATTCGCATTTGGAAGCTGTTGCTGTGAACCCATAACATGCGGTCAAAGGAGCTCTCTATGCAAATGAAACAGGCCATCCTTAGGCTGCAAAAAAAAAAATCCCTCAGAGAGACAGGAACCAGGAACATTAGAAGTGGCCAAATCAACATTTTGGTACATTCTGAGAAAAAAAAAAAATGCACTGGTGAGCTCTGCAACACAAAAAGGTCTGGATGTCCACGGTAGACAACAGTGGTGGATGATTGTAGAATCCTTTCCATGGTAAAGAAAAACCCTTCACCACATCCAGCGGAATTAAGAACACTCTCCAGGAGGTAGGCATATCATTATTCAAGTCTACCATAAAGAGAAGACTTCACAAGAGCAAATACAGAGGGTTCACCACAAGGTGCAAACCATCCAAGCCTCAAGAATAGAAAGGCCAGATTAGACTTTGCCAAAAAAACATCTAAAAAAAGCCAGCCCAGTTCTGGAAAAGCATCCTTTGGACAGATGAAACTAAGATCAACCTGCACCAGAATGATGGGAAGATAAAAGTATTTTTTCTTCCCATCATAAGGCTTGGAACAGCTCATGATCCGAAGCATACCACATCATCTGTAAAACATGGTGGAGGCAGTATGTTGGCATGGGCATGCATGGCTTCCAATGGCACTGGGTCACTAGTGTTTACTGATGATGTGACAGACGACAGAAGCAGCCGGATGAATTCTGAAGAGTATAGGGATATATTGTCTGCTCAGATTCAGCCAAATTCAGTGGAGTAGATTGGACGGCACTTCACTTTCCAGATGGACAATGACTAAAACATACTGTGAAAGCAACCCAGAAGTTTTTTAAGGCAAAGTAGTGGAATATTCTGCAATGGCCGAGTCAATCACCTGATCTTAACCCGATTGAGCATGTATTTCAATCGCTGAAGCCAAAACTTAAGGCAGAAAGACCTACAAACAAATAACAACTGAAGACAGCTGCAGTAAACGACTCCGAAATGTGGAAGGCGGAGCAGACATCCCCGGGACGGTTTGAAAAAATAAACAAGCGATAGTGCAACTGAGGCCAGCAAGGCCACAGAAAAGTGTAGTTAGTTGAAATAGCCTTTGTGTTTCAATGTTTAATATGCAATGGGACAACATATTTATATCCATGCATTTTAATGTGCATTATCTAATTAAGAAATATGGTTGGAAATGACAAAATTCGACAAACAATATTAGTCAAAATATTTTACACATGCTTGAGTGTTTTTTCCTTCGGTCGATCAGAGTTGATTCGACTGAAACGCGTTTGTCTATTAAATAATAATGTTGCAAAATTAGGCTACATTCTGGTGCATTGCAAAACAATTCTAATCTAGAATTAAACATAGAGAAATTTAGAAGCAAACAAGTTTCAGTAAATGATCTGCGCCTATAACTTGCTGCAGGGCTGACAAACACTCTGACATCCTATGAAAACTGACATAATTCGCATGGTTAGCTATTTGTTGAGACGTTTCTAACACTGGCTTCAAAATCCCTTATTCAGATTGGAAACATGATTTTGGAATCAAAATATTATGCAAAAAGATCGTTGTCTATAAATATAATTGAGATCTGGCTCACATTATTTTGATCAGGCAATTATGTAATAATTGCAACAGGTGTAGCCTATATGCTCAGTTCGCAAAGATTGTGAAGAGTTCATTCTGCTGACTAATTTAAATAAAATAAATTTTTAGATAATAGAGTTTGTGTTTTATTGCTGTTTAAATGTAGGCTATTACATGGCTATTTAAAACATACAGTGGATATAAAAAGTCTACACACCCCTGTTAAAATGCCAGGTGTTTGTGATGTAAAAAAATGAGACAAAGATAAATCATGTCAGAACTTCTTCCACCTTTAATGTGACCTATAACGTGAACAATTCAATTGAAAAACAAACTGAAATCTTTGAGGGGGAAAAAGAAAAAAGAAAAAACTCACAATAACCTGGTTGCATAAGTGTGCACACCCTTAATCTAATACTTTGTTGAAGCACCTTTTGATTTTATTACATCACTCAGTCTTTTTGGGTAGGAGTCTATTAGCATGGCACATCTTGACGTGACGTGACGTAATATGAACAATTCAATTGAAAAACAAACTGAAATCTTCGAGGGGGAAAAATGAAAAATAAAAATCTTACAATAACCTGGTTGCATAAGTGTGCACTCCCTCTTATAACTGGGGATGTGGCTGTGTTCAGAATTAACCAATCACATTCAAACTCATGTTAAATAGGTTATTACACACCTGCCATCATTTAAAGTGACTCTGATTAATCACAAATAAAGTTCAGCTGTTCTAGTAGGATTTTCCTGACATTTTCTTAGTTGCATCTCAGAGCAAAAGCCATGGTCCGCAGAGAGCTTCCAAAGCATCAGAGGGATCTCATTGTTGAAAGATATCAGTCAGGAGAAGGGTACAAAATAATTTCCAAAGC
>JACXGI010015503.1:0-17329 GCA_016801175.1 Esox masquinongy
GCCCATTCATCATGAGCTGAACTCAAAGATCTAAGACTTTCTCTATGTACACAAAAGGCCTATTTCACTCAAATATTGTTCACAAATCTGTCTAAATCTGTGTTAGTGAGCACCTCTCCTTTGCCGAGATAATCCATCCACCTCACAGGTGTGGCATATCAAGATGCTGATCAGACAGCATGAGTATTGCACAGGTGTGCCTTAGGCTGGCCACAATAAAAGGCCACTCGAAAATGTGCAGTTTAACTGTATTGGGGGGGTCCGGGGGGGGGTCTGAAAACCAATCAGTATCTGGTGTGACCACCATTTGCCTCACACAGTGAAACACATCTCCTTCGCATAGAGTTCATCAGGTTGTTGATTGTGGCCTGTGGAATGTTGATCCACTCCTCTTCAATGGCTGTGCGAAGTTGCTGGATATTGGCAGGGCCTGGAACATGTTGTCGTATACGCCGATCCAGAGCATCCCAAACATGCTCAATGGGTAACATGTCTGATAAGTATGCTGGCCATGCAAGAACTGGGATGTTTTCAGCTTCCAGGAATTGTGTACAGATCCTTGCAACATGGGGCCGTGCATTATCATGCTGCAACATGAGGTGATGGTCGTGGATGAATGGCACAACAATGGGCCTCAGGATCTCGTCACAGTATCTCTGTGCTTTCAAAATGCCATCAATAAAATGCACCTGTGTTCGTTGTCCATAACACACGCCTGCCCATACCATAACCCCACCGCCACCATGGGCCACTCAATCCATAACGTTGACATCAGCAACCTGCTCACCCACACAACGCCATGCACGCTGTCTGCCATCTGCCCTGTACAGTGAAAACCAGGATTCATCCGTGAAAAGAACACCTCTCCAAAGTGCCAGACACCATCGAATAAGAGCATATGCCCACTCAAGTCGGTTACGACAACGAACTGCAGTCAGGTCGAGACCCCGATGAGGACGACGAGCATGCAGATAAGCTTCCCTGAGACGGTTTCTGACAGTTTGTTCAGATATTCTTTGGTTATGCAAACCGATTGTTGCAGCAGCTGTGCGGGTGGCTGGTCTCAGACGATCTTGGAGGTGAAGATGCTGGATGTGGAGGTCCTGGCTGGTGTGGTTACACGTGGTCTGCGGTTGTGAGGCTGGTTGGATGTACTGCCAAATTCTCTGAAACGCCTTTGGAGATGGCTTATGGTAGAGAAATGAACATTCAATTCATGGGCAACAGCTCTGGTGGACATTCCTGCAGTCAGCATGCCAATTGCACGCTCCCTCAAAACTTGCGACATCTGTGGCATTGTGCTGTGTGATGGAACTGCACATTTTAGAGTGGCCTTTTATTGTGGCCAGCCTAAGGCACACCTGTGCAATAATCATGCTGTCTGATCAGCATCTTGATATGCCACACCTGTGAGGTGGATGGATTATCTCGGCAAAGGAGAAGTGCTCACTAACACAGATTTAGACAGATTTGTGAACAATAATTGAGAGAAATAGGCCTTTTGTGTACATAGAGAAAGTCTTTGATCTTTGAGATCAGCTCATGATGAATGAGGGCAAAAACAAAAGTGTTGCGTTTGTAATTTTGTTCAGTGTGTATTTTTACAGTAACTGTACTAACATTAGTTTCTCCAATCTACAGTCTGGATCCAGTCTGTCAAAGAGCAGCTTCACTCCAGAGTCTCCTGGGTGATTGAAGCTCAGGTCCAGTTCTCTCAGGTGGGAGGGATTTGACCTCAGAGCTGAAGCCAGAGAAGCACAGCCTTCCTCTGTGACTTTACAGAATGACAGCCTGCAGAGAGAAGCCATCATGATTTAACAACAGGACTGCTGCCCTCTGGTGGTGAGAGATGAGGTTGAACCCATTTTTCTTGTGTTTCGATATTGTAGGGTGGTCACTCAAATATAACACTAGTACTGGACTGATGTAAGAAACAAATACAGGATACTATACAAATTGTTTTTAAAGGACCAAAAAAGACAGTAACATTTTTCAATAAAATAAATTATTAAATAATAGATAATTTACACATTATTGACCTCATTGGTTGAGGTCAATAATGTGTAAATTAACGTTTTGCTGTGAATATGACATTGTTTTACACAACATGTTATTACAGTTTAGGTATTTTTTGAAGTACCTACCTCAGTCGTTCCACTTTACACTTGTGATGTCCCAGTCCCACAGAGAGCAGCTTCACTCCAGAATCCAGCAGGTCATTGTGACTCAGGTCCAACTCTTTCAGATGACAGGAGTTTGAACTGAGAGCTGAGGCCAACTCTTTACAAAATCTCTCTGTCAGATAACAGCCATTCACCCTAAATTGGAAATATTTTGTAACATGTTGAATGTTACAAAATATCTCAAGCAAATAACATTTAAAACAACTTTTAAATTGGAACAAAAATAAAATAAAACAATCATCGTTGTGTTAAAACAGGTTGCCTTATTTCATTTCCAGAAACTCATCATCTGCAAAGAAAACCTCTATATATAGTGTACAGTGGGGCAACAAGAGTAAAAAAAACAATTTAGCCTGCTACTATTTATAAGCACATAAACCTCTATGTATTCATCTATGGACCAGGTTTTTGACTTTGCAATTAGAAGGGATGAATGTTGTTGTCCCTGGCTGGATTCGATCTCCGGTCTACTATGTGACAGACTGTGTCTTTAACCACTATGCTGTTTAAACAGCGGGTATTGATCCATGTGATTCGTGTGTGGAGATGTGGTGTCTGTTTACTTCTGCATTGTTAAACCAATTTGTGGAAACTCCACAGATCTTGAAACAAGTTCCCTACATTAGTTAACATCAAAATCAACAACTGGTATAACAGGGTCGCTACACTACATTCAACGCGTTAATAGTTGCAATGTAACAGTAAACAGTTTTATTTTAGGCTTACTATAACCTAGCTACTGAAGCTTGGAGCCAGTGAAGATTTTGTCAATCCTGAACAAATCCTAATGCATAATTTGTTTTGACCGTGGCAAGGATCGAATACCGGTCGCCTACATGCCAATCCGTGTCTCTAATCACTACGCTTTTTAACAATGAATAGTCAGTCAGTCACCCACTCACTCACTCAGTAAGTGACAATCGCTCTTCTTGGCCTGCTCTCCCTATGCGGTCCAGCAAAAATGCATTTGAACATTCTCTCATGGGGCAAGTTGTCCTTAACAAACCTTTCAATCAATCAGTGTGTTTTCGTCAAGTAAAGAACCCTGAAGACGTTCTAACCTCAGAGTCTGTAGTTTACAGTGAGGATGTTTCAGAGCAGTAAAGATGTCAATCTCATTACTGTTACTCAGGTCCAGTTCTCTCAGAGGAGAGTCTGCTGATTGGAGGGCAGAAGCCAATAATCCACATTCTTCCTCAGAGAGAAAAGCATGACCCAGTCTGTAGAAACAGACAATATCACTTATACACAGTTTGATGTGGTACAGGTAAGGGACACATAACAACATTATTCCATCTGTCCTTTAAGATGCTAACATATTTAGCCTATCAGCAGGTCTAATTTGTAATCATAATTCTACTGTAGTTATATGAATAGCCAATTTAACAATATAATTCTAATCAAGATAAAACTTCTAGTTAAGATGAAATACATTTTGACAGTTTGATTATTCTACCCTCAAACTGTGTAATATTTAATCAATCTTTAGGTTGGGTTCACATCTAAAATTATGCTACTGACCTCAGTGTCTGTAGTTGTGAATGTTTCAGAGCAGCAAAGAGTTCCCTCCCAACACTGTTTGTTACAATACTGTTCCCTAGGTCCAGTACATTCAGGGTTGAGTATTCTGTTTGAAGAGCTGAGGCCAGTGATCCCCAGTGATTCTCAGAGAGGTCAAAGTTGGATAGTCTGTAGAAACAATGTGACTGTGTGTCCGTTAAGATGTTAACACACTTGGCAAGTCAGAATTTGATTTTGGTTGAATGTGTCTGAAGACCAGTGATTGTACACAATAATATTTATGATAGCATAAAGATATAGGGGGTATTTCAGAAAGCAGGTTAAGTGAAAACTCAGAGTTAGTTGACTCAGAGTTGAGGGAAACTCTGGGTTTACGGTTTCAAAGAGCCAGTTCAGTGTTTCTCTGAGTCAGTTACTATGACAACATACTCCGTGAAGCTAACCTGCTCGCTAGCAGGTTTTATCCAACTAACTCTGAGATTGTTCTACTCTTTAACTGATACCTGCTCTCTGAACATGTCAGACAGGGCTTGTCCTTTTCTTGAAAAGCCACTTGAAGCACAAATACTCAGCAGAAATCTCAGTCGGGAGAGAGTGATCAGACCCCATTTGGATGTTTTTTTAACATTCCCTAATGATTATCTGTTTGAGCATTACCATTTTTCTGCACAATCAATCATTCATCTGAACAATATTCTCAGCCCTCATATCGTTCCTATGATACATGCTCTCAGTTCGGAACAAATTCTTTGTGTTGCAGTTTTCTGTATAACATCATGTGATTCTTGCACTGAAATGTTTTCTGCACACTTTAGTAGTGTTCCCAAGTCACAGACCCACAAGACTCATCAAAAAATAATTACACAGAATTGCAGGTATCAGTCTAAGCAGTAATCAGTTTATTTAGTATGAAGCTTTGAGACTTGAAGCACTAATCAGTCAATATTTTAGGGTTTCCAGGGGTGATTGGCTGCATAGATGGCACTCATACTGCTATCACAGCTCCTTCAGTAAATGAAGCAGATTATGTGAATAGGAAGTCTTTCCTCAGCATTAATGTGCAGATAGGCCAGCAAAGAATTTAACTTTTTTCAAGAATGGTACTTATTTTTTGCTTAGAAAATTGCACTTACTACTTAAATATGTTGCACGTAGCCACTGAAAGATGTTTAATTAGGTAGGGAAGGCTAAACAGCATCACATTTGCTGTTTGAAGTATATCTTTTTATTTCATCTTCAGTTGTTGCCAAGTACGTTTTGTGCCTGATGGGTTGCACCTGCATAAACAGATGAACACACTTGATCCAGGCAAGCGAACTTGGCAGTGAAAACCGCCCAAAAGCAACTATACTTCCTGAGGAGACTCAAGATGTTTGGCATGTCTGTAAAAACTCTCACCAACTTCTAGAGGTGCACCAGTGAGAGCATCCTCTCAGGCTGGATTACTGCCAGGTACAGCAGCTGCTCTGCTGCAGATCACAAGTCCCTCCAGAGGGTGGTGAAGTCTACGAGAGCGTCATCGGCTGCCATCTCCCCTCCGTGCAAGGCATCGACCATACAATATACCTTAGGAAAGCACGGAACATCATCAAAGACTACAGCCACCAAGGCTATGGTCTGTTCACACTGCTGCTGCCGTCTGGCACTTCCAGACTCACAGTTGTTTCCCTCAGGCCATGAGGCTCCTCAACCAGCAACACTGATCTATGATCATACTGATCACACATGAACATTCCAGATGCTCTGATGTCTTTCTACATACATTTAATGTACATTAGAATATTATTTTCTATGTACCATTCATAGGCATATTACACTCATATTATATTTATAATATTAAATTCTTCTACCATTATTGTTCATAATTCACACCGTACTCTGTTTAAAATTGTTGCTAGTTTACGTTTTTATTCATATTATTGCTATATTTTTGCTTTATATATTTCTTAATTCTTACTATATAGATGTGGGCCATGTCACACTAACGTTACTGTTCAGAATGACACTGTGTTATTCCATGCATTTGATGAATGAACTCTGAAATGGATATTACACCCACACAAACACATTATATGAATGTTTAATGAGTGCAAGACTTGAGATGTGACTTCTTTTTTTTCTTCAATTAATGCTCACGCATTGTCTCGGTCAGCAATTTTCTGACATGCTAGCTCACGTTCTTTTGCAGCTGATACTGTATTGCTTTTTTCTTGAATATATACTCATATTCTGCATGTGCATTCATTAATATATCTAACTCCACTGGGAAGAAGTACGGGGTCCGAGATCTTTTTCTCTTGTTGCCATGGTGAATCACGTTATCTGCGTTCCATTGATGAGGGTTTTTTATCTCCTCGTGCACGTGCTTTACTCAGGGTTAACTTAACTCAGAGTTGACTGAACTAACTGTTACCACCTGTTCTGAAACTGTCAACTTTGAGTTTGACAGCTCAGAGTCAGTCAACTCAGAGTTGTGGTTTCAACTCAGAGTATGTTAACCCTGCTTTCTGAAATACCCCCATAATGTTGACAACATGATATTTCTACCACAACAAACTATCCAGTAATGACAAATTCTTCATAGCTATTTTAATAAAGACCTCAACCATGAAGACAAAATTTTAAGACCCCTTCAATTCTACTGACCTCAGTGTCTCCAGTTTACACTCTGGATGTTTCAGAGCATCAAGGAGAACAATCAGTCTTTCCTCATCGTCATCATCATCATCGTCATCATCATTATCTTCATCGTTATCATCTGGAATCATCAAATCTTCTAGGTCCAGTTCTCTCAGATGTGAGTCTTCTTATTGGAGAATGGAGGCCAGTGACTCACAGTCCTCCTTAGATAACTGGTAGCCAATCAGTCTGTAGAAACAGAAAATTAGATTCATACAGTCACATGACTGATCACAACATGCAGGTGTGGGACACAACATCTGTATCAAGATGACAGTTGTCTTCTAGGTAGTTAACCCTTTAGTAACTTATCAACAGAGCCTGAAGATGGTGTGGACCGGAAAACATGAACCCACACACACATTGTCATTCTCTGTTTTAGCACAATGGTGTTATGGTAATCTGGCTGGAGTGAAAACACATTATTCATGTTCGGGAGACAACATCAAACAGCATATTGCTGTAAAAAGCTAGTGAAAAACTGAATGAAGTTAAACTGTATTTTAAATATGAATTCATTTTAGGAATATTTCAAATGTATTGAACATTTACTGAACATTTCTTTTATGATCGATACTCTGGGTCTGCTAGTAATCTAATGTTTGTTCCAGCTGAGATACTTTATTCATTTTTATTTATTTTATTTAAACTTTAATTAAACAGGGAAATCTTTAATTAAACAGGGAACCTAAGACGTATGGGGGACCTGAACTGGCCGTACATTGTCATCAGCATAAAAGTTTAATTCACAGTTTCTCACTGAATAACAACCCTGTTTCCAACAAAGTTGGGGCGCTCTGTAAAATGCTAATAAAAACAGAACAGAATGCAAAGATGTGAAAATCATATATCTCTGTATTTAATTGAAAATAGTACAAGGAAAACATATCAAATATTGGAACTGAGAAACTGTATGGTTTTTGGATATATACATTTTGAATTTGATGCTAGCAACACGTTTCAAAAAAGGTTGGTACTAACCACTGTGTTGCATCAAGTTTCAAGTTTTATTTACAAATGTACCGAATAACACAGCATCGTCCTGCACAATGAAATTCTTGTGACATGGCACCTGAAATCTATGTAGTAAGAATTAAAAAAAATATATAAAGCAAAATATAATGAAAAAATAAAACAAAATAAAGCCATAATATACATAACATTGTAAATCGAAAAGAGCACTGAAAACTAGCAGGAATATGGCTAGTAGTATTGAATATTATAGATACTTTATATAGATATAGATAAGTGGGCAACAATATACATAATATACTTAATTTAACTAGTATCAATTTAGTAGTAGGATGAGGAATGTGCACAAAATGGGAAGAAGTATTGAATATTATAGATACATATGACTGTGATATGCTTATGAATGGCACATGAAAGGGAAATATTCTAACTGATCTACAATGAAAGTACCTGAAAGACATCAGAGCATCTGGAATACTCTGATGTCTTCTTTTAACAATACTCTGTGAGCGTTTGGGAACTGAGGAGACCGACTGCTGTAGTTTTGAAAGTAAAATGTTTCCCCTTTGTCATAATTGTTGTTTCAGTCGTCACCAAATGTTTTCCATGGGTGACAGGTCTGGACTACAGGCAGGCCAGAATAGCACCTGGATGTTTTTACTACAGAGCCATGCTGTTGTAATTCGTGCGGAATGTGGATTGGCATTGTCTTGTTGAAATAAGCAAGGCCTTCCCTGCAGTCATTGTCTGGATGGCAGCATATGTTGCTCCAAAACCTATTTACATTGTTCAGCATTAATGGTGCCTTCACAAATGTACAAGTCACCCATGCCATGTGCACTAATGCACCCCCATACCATCACGGATGCTGGCTTTTGAACTGCGCGCTGATGACAAGACGGAAGGTCCCTCTCCTCTTTAACCTGGAGGACGCGGCGTCCATGATTCCCAAAAAATAATTTAAAATTTTGATTTGTCAGACCACAGGACAGTTTTCCACTTCGCCTCAGTCTATCTTAAATGAGTTCGGCACTGCATTAAAAACAGACACGATTCTGTAGTGGACATCACTGAATGGGCTCAGGATCACGTCCAAAACCCATTGTCTGTGAACGAAGTACGTCGCTGCATCCACAAATACAAGTTAAAACTCTACCATGCAAAGAAGAAACCATACATAAACAAGATCCAGAAATGCAGCTGCCTTCTCTGGTCCTGAGCTCATTTAAGATGGACTGAAGTGAAGTGGAAAACTGTCCTGTGGTCTGACACTTTCACCCATTTATCTCCCAGTGCTGAACGGTCTCCATTTCTTTCTCCAAATACATTTGAGTGAATCAGAATCATTTGATAGCTTTCCATCAAGCTTGTTATAATTTTCATTGATTTTGCTGAGGTCATATTAAAGTGGAAGTTGTTTTTGCCGTGGGGTCTAGTAGGTAATCTATAGATCTTTACACTTTATGATCTTGTTATTTGTCTGCCTCGCAAAAAAATTTACAGGGAAATCAAAGGTAAATACACAATTTGAACCACCACATAAATAGCACTTGTAAGAAATAAAAGGGGCAAGACCAGACCCTGACTTTCTGGGCTCCAGCCCCAGATGTTTTGTGAACTGACGTTAACGCTTTTGGGATGGTGTGCAATGAGAGCCGACAAGAGCATGGATTTCACATTGCTCACTTTGTTAAAATTCACAGACGTACAACATATTTGAATATTTTCCAAAGATCTCATAATAAATAAGCATGTAAGTGTACAAATACTGTGTCATAGAATAGCTGTAAAAAAAGAAAAGTTATGACCCTCTAGACTGTTACCCCATAATTCTTACAAAGCAAGAAAGAGCAGGAAGTTCTTTCTTCTTATGGAGTATGTGCAATTAATGTTTGCTGATCAGTATGATGGTGCAATGAAAATTCATTGTACTGCAATCATTGCAATTAGACTAACATTTTTATAAATAAAAAAACATTGGTGATTTTATGCGTGGAATCTGGTCAAAAATGTTTTAACCTACCTGGTCTGACCAATCCTAGCAGAACCTGCCCAAAGTCACTGTTACAGTCCACAGCCAACCAGGTTGTGCCTTCCCTTGTCTACTTGGTTGTGCAGCGGACTTAGATATTTATTGAGCCTCTAGTCATCTAAATGAACATGCAGTCCATCATGTATAATCTCACCCAGGACAGCCAGAAGAGGACTGCTAAGCCCTCAGTCTCTGCCTCCTCTCTAGGTTTCTTCTTAGCTTCCAAAATTAATTGTGCAATGGAAGGAGTTTTGTTTCATAAATATAATCAGTTATCATTTAAGTCTATAAAACAACAAAATGTTGAGAAAACATTCAAGGGGTCTAATTACTTTTTGTAAGTATGTGGTATTTAAGAGCTTAACATTGTGATATTACTTACATTGCCTTTCTGCATTTCCTGAGAGCTGGGACCAGTCTTGTACACCCAGGTGACCAGTTGTACGTCCTCAGGTCAATCTCATCCAGCACACCCTTTGACATCAGCAGTGCGTTGGCCAGTGATGAGAAGTGTGTACCTGATAGTTGTCCTCTTTGATTTGTAGACTTCAGGAACTTGTCAATGTCTTTATGTACTGAATCATCTTTCATCTCAGTCAAGCAGATGAGTAGATTGATGTACCTGTCAGGTGAGATTTGCTCTACTTTCGGCTCTCTGAGGTATTTCTTTATTTCATGAACAGTTTTCAAGCTGATGTGAGTCTGTGGCAGTAGACCTTGTAAAAGTCTCTGGTTGGACTCCAGTGTGATGCCAACAAGGAATCGGAGGAACAAGTCCAGGTGTCCATTCTCACTCTCCAAGGTTTTATCCACTATCATCTTCAGCAGCTCATGAAAGGGCAGCTCTGAAGACACATCTTCAATGAAAGACTCCAGGTCCTTGATGTTCTTGGTCACACAGCAGTGGAAAACATACAGAGCAGCAAGGAACTCCTGGAAGCTCAGGTGAACAAAGCAGTACACCTTTTTATACAACCCAAACTCTTCTTTCAGGATTTCTGTGCAAAACCCAGAATACACCAAAGATTCAGTGACGTCAATCCCACATTCTTCCAGTTCTCTCTCATAGAAAATTACATTGCCTTTCATAAGCTGTTTAAATGCAAGTTGTGCCAGGTTCACAATGACATCTTTGTTTTGTTTTATGATGTACAGATTTCTATTCTTTGTCCCATCATACTTTATACTTTTCAGATTTGTCTGAATGAGTGTGAGGTGAGTGTACATCTCAGTCAGAGTTGTGATATCTCCACTCTTTCCTTCAGTCATCATGTGCTGAAGAACCCTGGCCATAATCCAACAGAAGACTGGTATGTGACACATGATGTGGAGGCTTCTTGATGTTTTAATGTGTGAGATGATTCTCCTCGCCAGGTTTTCATCCTTGACTTCCTTCTCAAAGTATTCTTCTTTTTGTTTGTCACTGAACCCTCGTACATCTGTTACCTTGGTAATGTACTTACGAGGGATCTGACTGGCTGCTGCTGGTCGGGAGGTTATCCAGATGAGAGCTTTGGGGAGTAGATTCCCTTTAATGAGATTTGTTAACAACCTATCAACAGATGATGATTCATTTGGATCACTCAGCATCAAATTCTGATCACAATCTAATGGTAATCTGCTTTCATCTAGACCATCAAAGATGAACATTACTTTACCTTCAAGATATTTCTGTGTGTCTTTTATTTCCTTAAGTTTGGGGTGGAAATAATTCAGTAGTTCTTGAAGACTGTACTGGAGTTGATGAACCAAATTCAGATCTCTAAAAGGAAGCAAAAAGATGAAATCCACATCCTGATTGGCTCATCCCTCTGCCCAGTCCAGGATGAACTTCTGCACTGAGACTGTTTTTCCGATGCCAGCGATGCCCTTTGTCAATACCATTCTGATTGGCCTCTCGTCGTTGCTTTTCTCTCCAGGTAAGGGTTTAAAGATGTCATTACAGTTGATTGGAGTGTCAGATGTGTTTCTTCTCCTGTATATATATTCAATCTGTCTAACCTCATGTTCTTTATTAACCCCTTCACTCTCTCCTTGTGTGATGTAGAGCTGTGTGTAAATGCTGTCAAGTTGAGACTGTTCCTCTGCTGTTCCTTCACACAGAAATGTAACCTTCTCCTTCAGCCTGGCTTTATGGTTCTCTTTAACTCTCACTGTGATGTCATCCACTAGAAAGAACAGCATGTTGTAAACTCCAGTAAGTAAAGGTACAAGAGATTGTGTGCGTGTGTGTTTGTTGGGGGGTGTGTATATGTGGACAGAATACATTGTAATTATAGTCTTATCAGCCATACCTGTTCTCTGCGCAGTGTTCCAAGTCGCACCTGGAAGTTAAGATTAATATATTTTAATGTAATTCAGACAGACTTTCCTCTGTAGTTTAAGGGACAGTGATGTAATGAGTGATCAGATCAAACAGGCCCATACAAAGTTTTAAAATTTTAAATAAAACATTGATAATCTCCTGTATCTGTTAGGTTAAGTACTAAAATGTCCTTTCATCGTTATGATAAAAGGACAATTAGTGGAGCTAAAACAACAATGGAAACATAGCATATGTATATTTTCCCTTGTCATTCATACTCAATACATTATAACATTTGAAATGCCTTAAGAATCTATTTCAAATGCCTTGTAGTGTTTTTGAGAAAAAGCCTTTCTTTTTGAAAAGGTTTTATTTAATGTTAGAGAATTTCTGATTTCTTAGTAAATATAGGTTAGTGTTTTCATGTCTGTTACTTAATATATGTTGCTTTTTTGTAATTGCTTTTGCAATAACATGTGTCAAATAAAAGAAAATCAAATGTAATCGAATGTCTCTTCACTGAATTAAATTATATAACCTCCTGTAACTGTTAGGAGAAATTCCTCAGGGTAGTCAATCAAATGGCTCCATTAAATTGAGATAAAAGCTTACAAATCACAATGTGCAATTGTAGCAGCAAGACTTGTGACTGGGCAACCAGACGAACATAAACAACATGTTGTTTTTAACTTGAGTGTAATATTTACTTTTTTTTATTTCGTTTATTTTTTCACTTTATTAATTTGTTACAGCCTTGTTATTTACCACTTGCTTAGGGAATTAGACAAATAAATGTGACAAAAAATATCCCTAAAAAAATGTATATTAAATTGAATAATGGATTAAGACAGAGCAGACTTACCCAGTTCCTGGAGTAAATAAGTCTCTTTCTCCTGTAGGATCCTGTAGAAGGCTGATTTAACTTTAACTCCCCCTGAGTCTAAGACTTTGTACAGCTCCCTCATCTGGTTCTGACTGGGGTTGGTGTCTCTGATTGTGTCATACATCTCTCCATGCATCATACCCCTCTGAGACAGCTCATCTGCTATGGGCATCACCGTGGTAACCTTTTGAATCAACTTGGCCCTGAATCTGTCCACAAACTCAGCATCTAGATTAGGGAAGAGGACAAATGTATGTCTTTCTCTCTAACACAAACATACACACATTTACTTAGCCATTTAAATGAGGACACCAAAGTTGTTTGACCTCAATAAAAAGCTTTCTAATAATCCCAACCTTGATTATTATCCTAATAATCCTCAGAAACACAGCATCACTTACCTGTTGCCTCTGATGTCTTCCTTGTTTTATTGGAACCACGAGAGAGGTTGGGTCTGCGAAATTAAACATAAACCCACATTGTACATCTCAGGACACTGGTAACATTGACACCTGTGTCTTCAAACTGGTTCTACAGTACAGAGACACACATTGGACATGTTATGAAATATTTTATAGAACTTTGTCTCACCTTTGGTCAAGAGACGTTCCTCCCCTCTTTAGATCATCACAAACTCCTCTCCTCTCTTCACTGCCCAACCCTCCTATCCAAACTCCACTCTCCTCCTCCCCTTTCCTCCCTTCATAGTCCCCCTCTCCTCTCTTTCCTTCAATGTCCCCCTCTTCTCTCCTTACTCCACTATCCTCCTTTCTTTTCATCTGCCTGTGTCCTCCCCAGAAGACAGCAGGATTGTTCTCCTCTTCTCTCCTCCTTTTGGGATTGATGCTCCCCATCTCTTTGTCCCTACAGAGACTTATTGTTCCAAACAGCAACCCAAAGAAATTCCCTTTTAAAATGTATGTTTTACATTTTCACAATTTCTCTAACAATCCAAAGTACATTTTGAATGCAAAGGCAGACAGATATGAGGCACTTCACATACCAAGAGAATATCTGGGCATTTCCACTGTCTCTGATAATATGATCGACTCACTAAACTTAAATATTACATTTATATATTATTGTTCTGATTGCTGCCTATCAAAGCCAGCAACATTTTGCATTTGATTTGCTTGGGAATCTTTTTTTTTTATTAATTTCACTTTTTTACAACAGTGTTCATTACCCTGAAAACAAAAACTGAAAAAAACAGCTGAAATCATACATTTTCTTATGTAGTTTAATAATACTTGCTCATATGCCCCCTTTTTAGCTAGCAGTGGCTAAAGTTTGCCATGGCTTTATTATGAACACTAAAAATGTATTACTTAGCACAAAACTAGAGCTTTTCAGCAAGAAGTATTTAACTGGGTGACTGTCACTTTTACTTACTTTACATGAATTTTAAATCATTTTCTATATCGTTTACTTCATTACTTCTACTCGAGTATGACAGCTATTTCAGTTTTTCTAGCCTCACTTAAAACCATTCAAGTTCTCATTCCTTTGCATGATGTAGTAAATTATAAATGAAATGTATTAGATTGCATTTGTGTATAGTGTTAAGGATTTTTATGACCTTGTGGGGCAATAGCATTAAGTTAACATACAATTCTGGTAGAGGCTAAGTAGAACTAAGAAACATTGTACCTCCATTAGAGGAGGGGGTGACAGGATGCTAATCTCACTAGAAGAGCTGGGAGCAAGAACAGATCGCTTGGAATTCAGTAGTAAACGGGCAGAATGCCAAATAAGGGAAAAGACGCTAAAGCTAGAAGTCGATTGGTTGGAATAACAACAGGGAAACCCGAAGACGGCAGCTGCCATGAGAGATGTGTTAAACAACATATATCTCACCCATATATGGTATGAACCGCTCCCTGAACTGTGTGTGCTGTGATTGTGTCAGACTCTGTTGGACTGAATGCCACACTGTCTCCAGATATATCTGTATGAAGGAATAAAGATAATTGCCGGCACTGCGATTTTGTCTCCTCTTAATCTCTTCTCATTAACCAACTCAGGGAAGTACTTTAGGTCGGTACTTCAACAACCTCTATCGTGAATCCACTCTTCATGTATTGTCCAGCCTTTCATTTTCCTTTCAGTGAACCAGGAGTTGACAATGGGTGTCACTTAAACCCAAATATACACCCTTAACATTGTGCTTGTCAAGTCCTAGAATGTCAGGCTTAGAACAGCGCCTGCGGCAACACAAGGCAGAAAAGCTAAATATGCATTTCTGTCCTGTGAGCTCACGTTCTTGTCAGATATGCTTCTGAGTTCCATGTGACAGTCTTGTCTCACGGCCGCCATTATTTCTGGATCTTCATATCCCTTTGTTAAACACGGTTTACTCTGGTTGCAGGCAGGGTTCAAAGAGGTGGTCTGTTATGATGTGTCGTTGACCATGTCCAAAACAGGATGTTACTATCCGGATGTGAACAAATAATAGTTTTTTGCACAGTTATTCATTGGCACGAAACTTGTTGACTTTAAAATCCATAATTGTTTTCTCCTTTGAACTGCACCATTTTCCAACTATCCCAGAAAGCAGCCCCATAGCCACAAATATTTTGGTAGGTTTCCACCCCTGGCCCATACTGCATCATGGACGCTTTAGAGAAAACTGGGTTTTAATGATCCTATGTATACCTTGACATAGATATGCAAATACATGACAACATTTGTGAATAGAATCTAGCTTGCTGTCTCCACAACCTGTCATCAGGGATCTTTGGTAAAAATCAAATAAAAAATAATATCTACTCTACTCAAACATCATGGTATTTACATTGACACTTGAGTGAAACACTTTATAATACAGGCTAAACAACCTGACAATCAAACCCAATGAAGTCCAACCTATCTTCCAAATGATCACTAAATACATTCAGACACACAATGCTACTAAAATGCAACTATATTATAACATTAGTAAATTATTTTTAAAGAATACAAGTCATCTAAAATTCTTACCAAGTGTAATTACTTCATCTCTCATCACTTTTAGCTCTCTCTGTTGATTAGATTGTCTGGGACATTGAAAATGTTCTGTATCAAAATAATGTATTTTTATGGTTGTACATAACTTATATACTGTAACTCCTCCCCCACACCTTGTCTGGACTGGTTGTTCCAGTCATGAGTTCTATACTGTAACTCCTCCCCCATACCTGTCTGTACAGGTTGTTCCAGTCATCAGCTTAAACCTGTAAAGAACTTTTTTGTTTCTCACATGGGTTCATGGTTTGTAAACATAAATCAATGCTGTCACTGATCTTCGCCGTTTGAATCCAGTCCGTGATACACAAACATGTGAGAGAGAAATGCCGGAGAATCTACTTTTCCTGATTCAACCACAGTTTGGGGCCATTTTTTGTCCCCCTTTCATAATCAAGTTAGAAATACAAACATATACACAAACCTACTATCAAACATCAACTCAAAGTCTTTACACTCCCTCCCTCCTGTCCTTTTTTGAAAAAAAAAGTTGAATTAATACATTTTATCACAATGAGGAGAGATAATACAAAGAAAAATATAAGTGAACCTAAGAAATAACATTTTACAATCATACTTCAACTATTTACTACATTGTCAATTACAATTACATTTATCATCTGTACCACATAAACACTACAGTTATCTCATAAATAAGACAGTGTCACGGTACGGTGTTGACCAGCAGCATCGTGCCGTGCACTCCCGGTTCCCGTCACTTCACAAACTCACCCCGGACTCCTTCATTGTCTTGTCTCCAATCGTCACGCACACCAGGTCCCAATTATGTCATCAGTATGTGTTTAATAAATGTTTCTCCTCTGCTCCCCTCACTTGTCGGTTATTGTCTCTATATGTTACACGTCTGTGGTGAGCGTTGGTTTGCTGTATAACTTCAGCCCCTTTACTTTGTTTCAGTTGTTTTTTGTATTCGGTGTTTTGTTTAAATTAAAATTCAACATTGAATGCCATTCTGCCTGCGCCTGGTTCCTCCTCTTCCCCAGTACATTGTGATAGACAGTTTCTACATACTATTTCTTCTATTATTAAAACAAAAATAAAAATTGCACATACATACACAAACCCATGCATACCCATAAATATTTTTTGACTGTTACAAAGGAGGCGCCATTGTACTTTATATTTAAAATCTGTAGTTTTCCTTCTTTTTAATTGTGTTACAATTTTTCTAAAAACAGTTCTAGCATCGTTCACCGTTTGATTTATTACCATAATGCATCGGGTTTTCCAAAGATTATTATTGGATAACCCGATGACACCTCCCCCTCAACGAGACCATCGCCACCTCCCCCTCAACTAGACCATCCCCACCTCCCCATAAACTAGATGCTGTGACTGCATCAAGGCAGTAGGTTAGTCTACCTAACAGTCTTATTTAATTGGCAAGACTGACTTGCTACCCCTGAGCAATTTCAGGCAAACAAAGTTTAAAGTTAAAAGTCCGGAGGAAAAACAACCTTTAAATGACCATTTTCTTTGTGTGTTTCATTCTGCCTGAAGACACGGTATCTATGCCCATAAAGTTAGAATTAGTAAGTGAGGACATTAAATCTAAATGTAAATATGTTCTTTCATGATGATCACAAGTAACTTGGAAAGTAAAAAGTCATTTCCAATAATATGGTCCATTATGTCTATGACTATCCCATTGTGTCTATGACTATCCCATTGTGTCTATGACTATCCCATTGTGTCTATAACTATCCCATTGTGTCTATAACTATCCCATT
>JACXGI010015504.1:0-17327 GCA_016801175.1 Esox masquinongy
ATTACTAGAGGTACCTGATGACACTGATTATACAGTGCGTTGTTTTACTAGAGGTACCTGATGACACTGGTTATACTGGCATAAGGAATTTACGTATTCACTGGCATAAGGAAGTTACGACTGGCCCCAGTGCACGCTATTTTGACGGGCCCTCATGCACACTAGTTACTAGTTATGAAGAGCGAGCTCACACACACACACACACACACACACACCATCAAAAATAGACATTGCATAGCCCAAATCAATGTCATTACCAACGAAACAAGAACAAACTCACAACATTTCTTTGATGCTGTAAGCCAGGTGTACTTTTTGTAATAGCTTGATTGAAAGTGCCGCTCAAATCCTTTCCCTGACTGGGACATGGCTGCTTGCGGCAGGGTTAGTCGACTCTTCCTCACAATTTCCAGCTTTTCTTGAAATGTCCTTCTAGAACAAAGGTGTCAAACTGTTATTCCTTTAAATTGGTTCCCAGTTCTGACCTAAACAACCAGGTCAGTGTAGAACCTAACCAAATAGTGACCTATTTAATCAATCAAGTACATGGTGAGAAAAACCTGCAGACACACGACCGTCCGTGGAACCGGTTTGACACCTCTGTTCTAGAAAAAGGCCTTGCCAGGAAATCCGCCACAAAATCAATTTCTTCTCCTTCAGTCATTGTGCGTTAAAAGACAACCAGGCTAATTAAAAATCTAAACAAAAAATCTGAACGTCATGAAAGAAAAGTTTAATAGACCTTAGATGTTGCTATGTTACATGGTAGCTAATTTTATTTCAGTAAGCTAACCGGCTCAGATGGGAATAGACTGATGGGAACGAACTTTGAAAAATACATATAGCATTAATGGAAATATATGAAAATAAATTAAATAAGTAATTATTAATTTAGTTGAATAGTTTTTATATAGTTTATGTAGAATAAGCATATCATTGTTATAGATTGCTGATGACTGTTTTACCCAAGAAAATGAAAGCCTGATGGAGCAGTGTTTACCTTTTCACGGGCATATGTGGCAAGTGGCATCACTTCGAATTTCATGTGGATTCTTTGAATACAAGTGTATGTCTGAGGTACCGTTATCTGCCCACCACATTGTTGGAGGGTGTGCGCTCTATAAGGGCCCCGCAACCCCACGGGCCCCAGTATAACTGCGCTTTCTATATTTACACCTCGGGTTGTATTACTAGAGGTACCTGCAGTGCTGGTTGCACGCAGGTGGGGAAGTAATTTTATGGCATATGTTAAAGTGTTGACATTGTTGAATAACTCACTAATGAAAACACAGTTCTTGTCTGTATTTATTGACAGTAAGAATTTCACAGTATCAACTTTGCCATGCATGCAGGGAAGCAGCAGACACGATGAACTGTGTGACTTGTATGGCAATTTGTTTTAAATATTTAATTTTTTTAACTACTTGCAATTCCTATTCTTGATATCAATCATTTGCATTCTTGATATAAAGAATTAAAATCTGAAAAGTGTACAGAAAGAACCGCAATTGACAGACAACGTTAGTGGAAATAAAAAACACAGACAAAGCCAACGTTACCGTGGCGAATGAGTGAGAAGAGCGAAATGTTTGAACGGCCTCACAGGACCATACACCTTAGGTACGCAAGCTCTATTTTGAAATGAAAGCGATACTCGGTTGGGAAATCGAAGCTAAGGGCAATACAAATTTTTGATATCAAGATGTACATTTTTAACTAGTCCAGCTGGAATTGCCTGAAGTTAAAAGATTAGAATAAATGTTGAAACAGCTTGCCATAGACTTCAGAGACCTGAATGAGAACTTTTTGGATACCAGGAGAGTGGGGCAGTTGAAACAAGTGCACCTACTGGCAACAGCCAAAGATGAGTTGAGAACGTTTGAATGCAAGGCATTATCATTGCATTTTTAGTAGGAGTAGGAGTGTATTTCCCAATTTATTTTCGACAGTTTTAAATGGTAGATAATGACAGACAGTCAATGTTTAACTAAAAATGTGATGAGAAAGTTATTGGCCCGGTTGGGCCATGGACTGAGAGATCCACTTGCTTTACAGTTTTTTAACTGGCACCGGGCCAGCTGGCCATTGTTAATTCTGGACCCTGCTTGGCTTATGCGACATTTCTTGACTCTTATCCTCATATTAGGGACATGCTTATTTTCTATATCACACTAGTGAAATACCCTAGTGCCTCTGGAATTTCTGAAATGCAGTCAGGAAATGCTTGTTCTGAAATGCTTGTCCTCTCCCTCTCCGTTACCCCCTTCTCCTTTCTAAAATATATTTCATTGATAGAACATGGTTTGACTTTGACTGAAGTCTCTAATGCGTACTATCGGGCAGTTTTTGCTGATATCTACACTGCTTGTCATATATTATTCTGGAAAGTTTGTCAATATACAGTATATTCAACCAATATAGACTTTATAGGGTCCTTGTATAGGCTGTGTTGGCTTTAACGATCAGCTGGGTTAAGTCTAAGCCAATACACAACTCCTCAATACTATCTGCTTCCTGTGATTCCCAGTCTAGGTTAAAATGTCCAGTGATAAAATAATTAACGTGATAGAAATGCAGCCAATTGGTCCACTGGGTGAATATAACAATCATCACGCTACCACACAATTTGCCACTTTGGTGCCTACTGTGTTTAGAATTACTTGAGATAAGCCTACCTAAATATCTTTTTGCTACTGCCTTTTTTGTTTAGTTTTGGTCCCCAGGAAGAATAGTGGCTCCTGGGAATCAGGATAAACACATTTCGATAAACAGTACATTATTGAAATATGGCAAGGTTCCAGCTCTGGGCAGCAACTCCGTAACCATCGTTAACTGGAGTTTGACTGAGGAGTTTTTGAATTGACTGGTCTGTCTGCATCCTTTGTCAAAGTTTGTATGGATGATGTAAAAAGAAAGCCATGTATGTTACTGTCATGTGTTTGATATGCTGCCTAAATAGAATGCCTGTTTGTATAGTGCTTGGGTTTGCAACAGTCTGGCCTTATATCCTGTCTTTTCCCTGTGTCTCTCCCCATTACAATTCACACAGTCTTATGGATCATTAGTGAAGGAGGTACTTAGAGAAAAATACTGAAAGGAGGCTGTTTTTAATTATTCATCGTCTGTTAGTGGGACATCCACTTCTGTTCCTTGTTTGTGATCACTCCTGGAATTTTTATGATTTGGTCGAACTAACAGCTGAGCCTTGCAAATCTCCAGGAGTGGCATGTAGACTTTCCTGTGGTCAACAACTGCCTCCATTTTGTCTGTGCTCAGTACCAGGTTGATTTGACTGGCCCAGGCCACCATCCCCATGATACAAGGACTTGTTTCCGGCACTGATGAGACCAACCAATGCCGTGTCATGGCCAAACTTGAGTAACTTCACTGCTCTTTTCCACTGCATGGTACCGGCTCAACTCTACTTGCCTCGATTCTACTCGCTTTGGGAGCTTTTCCATTGGTATGTACCAGCTCGACTCGGCTCTACTTGCCTCGCTTTTTCTGCTTTTCCACTGGGCGAAAGTTAGGATAGTACCTGGTACCAGATCCTTTTTTTAGTACCTGCTCCGTCGAGGTTCCAAGCGAGCTGAGGCGATACCGAAAGGTAACGTGAAAACACGGAAGACTTCTGATTGGACAACCCGGTCAAAGACTGAGATATATCAATCGGGACATTTACTATATGGAGACTTAAGTTAACTATGCTCTTCCCAATAAGGAATAGAGCTCTGTTCACCTGTAGGATGTAAGTAATAATAACCCCCTGCTGTTCAAGAGCTTCCTCCTAGAGAACAGTTTCTTATGGTGGTTTTATGGCACAGGCAGAGGCCTGTTTCTCTTACTGCTAAAAGGAGCCAAGGCCCTGCTCAGCCGACATTCCATTCATGCCTGCCCCTGAACACAAAATACTGGCCTAATGAGTTGGAGACAGAGAGAGAGACAAGTCTTTCAGTATATGTGTAATTGATCAAGAATACAGAATACAAAACCCTTCTAATAAGATAATGAATTAATAAGAATGACAATAAATTAATTTTCTACAAGAAGAGTGACTCGTCACTCTCTGCTGCACGGGACATCTTGCATAAACTGGCGTAAGTCCAGCATGCATCAAAGCAAAACAAAACAAGCTTTTCTGCTGTTAGCCATCCAGTGTCAGAGAATGGTTTTATGAGACGAGAACGGTGCATCTTTGCGGGTCTGTCCCAGGAGTCTTTGCATTGAAATGGGTTGATTTCAGTGCCAGTGCATAGGACCAGACTTAAATTTAAGCGATCGTATTTTCCCAAAACTCCTCTCGATTTGGACCTACGCACTGGCATTGAAATCAACTCGTTATCCCCATCACAACCCCCGGGATAGACCCGCAAAGACTTACCGTTTTAGTAGCCTATTCACTTGGACAAAAGGACCTCATCTTTTTCCTCCTCTGGGTTTTTCTATAGGCTAACTGGCATTCATTGCACTGGTCAAAGTAGTATCCAGACTCAAATATCAACCATCCATCACACAACCTTGGGGATGTCTTATTCTAAATATGAGACCTGAGTGTTCCATGATTTCAATGGTGTGATTTGGATGTTCCAACAAATATAGACATACATATTGTGGGTTTGCCCTATAGTCATGCCTTCTGAGCTGTTGTGTACTGTAGGCTACTCTTGAGTCAGTCCGTGTGGTATTATAGCCGGCAAATAATAATGCAATTATTTATACCTTTTAATCGGGATGGAGGGGTTATTTAGGTTGTTTTAAATGTGTTAGAGTTGAGTTGTTAAGTGTATACACTTAAATCTAACAGAACATTGCACAGTTATGTCATCTTTTACAGTGCAGGGCGATAATTGTGTTCTTATACTTTTTCACTGTTTTTCAAACAGGGTCTGTGACCATGTTATCCAGATTTAGTTTACTTTTGATTTGCCACTTAACATTCAAAGCTTGTCAATGTAAAAGAAAATTGATGGAGTTCATTCAGTAGATTTTTCGGTTCACTGCAGGGTTTACATTAGTTGGCAAATGCCGGCTTTTCGCCGGTATCAGGTGTAGTTGTACGATATCCTCAATAGTTGTTCCTGTGTGTGTCGCGTTTAAGGTGACGTCACGGCAGTTTTCCTGTGATGTCACTATGGGGCGGGTACAGGGCACTGTTATCAGTGGGAAACGACCATTGAGCTGGTACCATGCAGTGGAAAAGAGCCAATAGATGCACTGTTGGAGGTACAGTCACTGGTGTAGAGTGAGTAGAGGAGGATTGAGAGTTTGCAGCCTATAACCCTCAAACGTTGAGGGAGGCAGAGTCCAAAATGAATGAGTGTGCCAATCTTCATATTAGTGTCCTGTCGGTTCAGGAAGTCAATGATCTACTGACAGATGGAGCTGGACATGTTCAGTTGGGGGAGTATGCTATAGTAGCTCTGGGGTGATGGTGTTGAGCGTAGTGTTGAAGTCCACACTGAGTATCCTTGCATACAGGTTGTCGAGGTGTTGGAGAAGGACACCTATTTTTGGGAAACTGACACGTAAATAGAAGATTTGAAACAGGAAGGATTAGTGCATCGCTCTAGTGACAAGTGCCGTTAAAAACGGGAGAGCTGATAAGGTCAGTGTTTAAGTGTGGCCGGTGGACTCTATCTGAACTGGCAGCCTTCCTGCAGATCTGTTTTGTCTATTGGAAAATGTTAGGGTTTATGTCTATAAAATTATGTATATCCAGATCTCTGTTCTATTGGGCCAATGCAGCAGCTATTGTTCATAGGGTTCACAACAAGACATAAAAAACAGTTAATATTAAGGTATGTGTTTTCATAATTGATTGTTTTCATAATTTCTTATTTGACAACAGCCATAATTACACTATTATATTTTTTGGATGCATTGTCTGGTAGTCTACTGATAATTCTGATACTACAGTTACCTTTCGTGGATGCATACTTGAAAATACAGTGGTATCATCATTATGGCTGTTCTCAAAGGTGTTTTTGTGAGCTAAGTTTATTAATATGCCAATAGCAAAACAATATATATATATGTTTTTAAAAAGGCAGTATATAGCCTGCAGTGTCAGGCTATATACCCAATCTGGACACTTGCGTGTTACATAAATTGTATGGCCTTAACAGAAAAATACAGTCAACTGCAACTTTGATACAGCTGGTTAAACACAGTAAATGTCTGTTTTGCATTCATTGCAATATTTTGAGGTTATTTTTTCCAAAAGCTTATCGCGTGTGATGAGTATTTGCATACAAATACAGTAGAAAGCAGTGGCAGCACGCTGTTCCCCCTCTTGTTATTGGAATTATATGTTTATGCATATATATATGCATATTGTAATATATATATTCATGACCTGTGAGGCATCTGTTTCTCAAACTAGACACTCTAATGTATTTGTCCTCTTACTCAGTTGTGCACCGGGGCCTCCCACTCCTCTTTCTATTCTGGTTAGAGACAGTTTGTGCTGCTTTGTGAAGGGAGTAGTACACAGCGTTGTACGAGTTGGCAATCTTGGCAATTTCTCGCATGTTCTTTTTTTCTGGCCATTTTGCGCCTGTAATCGAACCCACAATTTCTGATTCTCCAGATACTCGACTAGTATAAAGAAGGCCCGTTTTATTGCTACTTTAATCAGCACAACAGTTTTCAGCAGTGCTAACATAATTACAAAAGGGTTTTCTAATGACCAATTAGCCTTTCAAAATGATAAACTTGTATTAGCAAACAAAGCATGCCTTTGGAACGCAAGACTGATGGTTGCTGATAATGGGCCTCTGTACACCTATGTAGATATTCCATTAACAACATTTACAACATGAACAATGTTTACACTGTTTTTCTGATCAATTTGATGTTATTTTAATGGACAAAAAATTGCTTTTCTTTTGAATTAAAGACATTTCTATTTCACTTCTAACTTTTGAACGGTAGTGTATGTGTGTAAATACATGAAATATATTACGTTATACCGATAGTAATATATTATTATCGGTTCTCCTCTCCACCATGTCCTCTTTTCTGTTACCCTCTCATCACATCCACCTTATCTACTTTCTTTCCACTAAGTTGTACAGTCATTAAGGAAGAGTGATAGTAAACATTCATATATCCCTAATGAAGGATCCACATGAATTACTCCCGAACCACTCCTACGATTTGCTGCAAAACAAGCTGTTTGACATTGTTTATTGCTAACAATGAATTGCCAATGTGGTTGGCTGTGCTTTAAGTATTCTGTGTGTATGGTTTATGGCTTATAGAAAACCCATGATTCAGTCCATATCTCTTAAATTGACCACTTTAACGGTTAAGACCAATTAAGCTCTCCATCCAGAGGATATATTATAGTGAGATTTAGTCCTAGGATGGAATTAGGATGATAATATTTAATCCAAGCGTCTTACTAATGGTTCATTCAAGATGCCAGATGTTTCATTGCAAGAACAGGATGTGTGTTTTGTCCTACTACGATAAATATGTTGCTTACGTTTATCCTAATACTCTATTACAACCCTATTTGCTTGCCAATCCATACAATTAGCTTTTTCTTCGATTTTGGTTTCTTTGGAATTCTCAATGTTTTATTTCCTTATTTCATAGATATAGAGAGTCATGTATGTCTACATATTTAGCATGAGGTATTTTTTGGGGGATAGTTCCATACCTGTGTAAATGGAAATGATGGCATTATAATATCTCCATAAAGTCAGCAACTCACGGTGATAAATGAAACGCGCTACACCGCAAGCATTAGTATCACGTCTGCGAAGCAAGACTCGCTCAAAGCAGTGCTGTTTTACAGTTCAACTCTAATTTAAAGTCTATAAGGTGTTGCTGAGATCAAGCAGATTCACAGAAATAAGCATTTAAACATACATTCACAAATAACATCAATATTCCTAGCACTAAGCATTCCAGGTTTCTAATAAAACAAGTTGATGAAACTAAGAGTAGCCTACTTCAAATTAATAATTTTACTGCCGTAGTATAATCACTTACCAATTGCTGCAGAGACTGTAACAGTCTAAATAAATGCATGCTTATAAGAATATTGTCATTGCTTACTGTAAAAAAAATAGATTGCTTGATTCAAGTTGACATCTACATGCGTGTTCAAAAGGTAAACACAAAGCTTGGAAACACGTCAATACCACATGTCAACAGAGGTGTGTTCACAGTCGAAATCCAGATTGGAGGCTGGGTGGCACACAGTACTAAATAGAGCCATGACGACAAAACTCTACGAGCAACAGTATCCTGTAGAACACAAAAAAATCGAAGATGATCCATCCCATAAGCATATTTTGGTATTTTCCAGTCAAACCCAGTATGTTGGCTACTCTATAGGCATACTAGTGAAATAGATCAACTGAGAACAAGTTTCTGATTAGTTCAACATCTCAGTCACACTTTTTTAATTGAAAAACATTGAAATGGCATATTTGAAGTCCTCAACAATGATACATTTTTTGCAAACTTTTTCGCTTCATAATATGATGTATCTCATATTATGAAGCCTTTAATTTAATTCTAAAGGTTAATTAAAAAAACAGCATATTATATCATGCAATGACTCGCATTGAGGTCACGTTTGCCAGGGCTCATATTTAAGTGATAAGAGAAGCTTGAATACAGTGGCAGCAAATTGTCATCATTATGACCAAACCACATTGTTACACATATAGCATTACCATCCCCATTTCCTCTACTAGCCAGTACTGACTTACCGTCTTATTCTTCCTAATGTGAATGATGCGGCTTGAAGATACCCACAGTGTTTAATCCGCAGGGTAACTGTTGTGTATCCTATCAAATCAGACAGTTGAGTAACTATAACACAACTATTCTCTTTTAATGCTCTTTCACATCACATTACATTTGTTAAACCGGTCTATAATTATATAATTATAATAAATGCATGGTCAATGAATTCAAAGTAAACCTTTGTTTAACAAAGCATGTGTATTGTTTATGGCCATCTCATCAAAACTAAAAGTTATTTTGGCTTATTTTCAATTTAGATGGAAATTTTATACATTTCTAAGGTAAAGTCAAGTCTAGTTCTCCATTCATGAAGCATTTATAATTAAGAATATCGTGGTAATTAACGGACCGGTTTGCCACCCTGATATAATGCACCAACATTAAAGATGTATGTAGGACTTCCATTGCATGTACTGAATGTAAATTTGCTTCTGTTTTCTTTCATAAAAAATTTTGCTATGGACATTGCTGAAAATGTGGGTTCCTGTCTGACCCAGAGAAAGTTGTTTTTGTCGGACCGCGTAAGCGGAGCCGGCTAAGAAGAGCGAATTTCTCTTACTGACTGACGGACTGACTACCCCTTGTTAAATAGCGTAGTGGTTAGAGAAGCGGACTTGTGAACTATAGGTCCCAAGTTCGTATCTCCTCGCAGGCGAAGCGCAGTACGCATTGTGAATTATTCCGTATTGACGAAAACTTCGCTGGCTGAAACTGTATATGGTTATATTATGACTGTTTCTTGCATGGAATAGTTCATCTTCAGTCTCGCTAGCAATTGCTCAATTCTTATGATTATTCCTAGGAAGTTAGTAGATACTAGTAAGCCTATTACTGGCTAATAAGCTGTTCAAACGGCCAGGGGCAAAATCAATACAGTTCATAGACGCTATTTGTGGTGGAGGTAAACTTAATAAGAAACTTTAGTCAGTTTAACTCAATCCTCAATGGAGTCTAGTGACTGCTTAAATGTGTAATGCCGAGGCGTAGTGGTTAAAGACAGTGCCTCTCAAGTTCGAATCGATTGAGAGCAACGACATTTATTAATTATTTCTGGTAGATTCCACGATTCTCTTTCCACGAGTCTTTTCACTTGATGAAAAAGTTAGTTATCGTCACCTTTATTGATAGTTATTGTATAAATGTCATTCACGAATGAAAGAAAAAAGTATGTTGTTTTGCCATGAAAGACAAAAAATATGTTCTTATGCCATGAAATGAAATAGCTCTGGCAGACTTGCTAGCAATTGCTCAATTCTTATGACTATTCCAGTAAGTTAGTAGATACCGGTAAAGCTTATTACTGGCTAACACGCTGTTAAAACGGCCAGTGGCAAACGGCATACATAGCCGCTATTTGTGGTGGAGGTGAACTTAGTAAGAAACGTTAGTCAGTTTAACTGTATCAATGTCATTCACGAATGGCCGATTAACTATTAAAACGGCCAGTGGCAGACGAGGATTTGTTCTGTGGTGTAGTGGTTAATGACACAGCTCTGTGGTGTAGTGGTTAATTATACAGACTTTCACGTGGGCGACCCGGGTTCAAATCTCAAGGTAGCAACATTATCTATTGCGGGCCAGCTGTATTAGGCTTGCCTGGTTTCTTGTTTAATATACTTTTTCAAATGTAATTCCAATATACACCCACTTAGGAACATAAAATTGCAACAAGCCACATTTCGCTAGAACTCTTCCTCTTCATTTGCCTTACCCTGCTTGTGTCTATGTCGCTCTGAGCCAGAGCAGATCGATTATTTCTCCTGATAGGCCAAGAAATCTGAGCTGGCACTCCATATGCAAATGATGACAGATTTCACTCAATTCATCCTTGCTAGGAATTCATGCAGAGCCATTCCTAGGGCAAATTGCACACAGAAATGCTGTTCAGAACTGCCGTAATGTCACCTTGTCTGGATACTTTAGGTTTAGGTGATTATAAGAAGTGAGTGTACAGCATTTACTTGTGTTTATACTCTACTACACCACAGGGGAACTCAGTTTGATCGGTTTTTGAGATATGAGGTTGAGAAATGTGGTTGGACTCTATTCCAGAGTCAAAATGTATAATTTAACTCAAGTAATGCTTAATTGTGCAAGATTTCATATTATAAGTAAAGAGAGTACAGTATAGGTGAAAAGCTACAGAACTAGTCAGTTTCCAGATTTAACTTACTATTCCATCCATATGATATTCAGTGGGTAGAGTGAGGACGCATTATTTCCCACTGTCTATGATTTAGTGTGATGTATAGCTGTCGAGGAAAAGGAAATGTGTACAGGTAAAACCAGAAGAAAATCTCTTATTGCTTCACTGACATTTGTACCAGTTAATCTCATAATGCTCCCATTGCAGCACTCAAAAACTAAATGGTGGTGTTTTGACATTATGCTCATGTCACTGTATAAGTGGAGGCTTTTTGTTTTACTCAAAAATATGTTTTTTTTTTTTCAAGGTGATGGTAGAATAGACAGTTTGCTCAAAAGTGACAAATGTATTTTCTACTTGCACAGCCAGTAGTTAAAGTGTAACGTAACTGAGTACAGTCTGGAGCCCTGAGTTATATTGCATATGTATAAGGGTGTGTGTATGTTAACAGTTAATCTCGACAAATCCTTGGCTTTGCTCGCCTTGAAGTGGATTCCGTTCTCTCCACCTTTATCCATGGACTCAAATGCATTGCATGTATTACCAGTCAATCAATGCTAAGCCCATTACATGTAAGAATTTCCAACTGTTAGATGCTGGATAGTTGGAAGATGACTGTGATGTGTTTGTCTGTTTCCTCCCAGATGTGGGTTCGGTAGAAGGTTTGGCATATCACAGTGCCTGGGATACTTTGTACTGGACCAGCTCTACCACCTCCAGCATCACTAGGCACAGTGTGGACCAGAGTCGGACCGGAGCCTTCAGCAGACAAGCTGTGGTCAAACTCTCCGAAGATGACCACCCACATGTACTTGCCCTGGATGAGTGCCAGAAGTCAGTGGTTCTAATTATAGTTTCCCAATTGCTTTGGCTCAGATGTGTATGTTACCAACGGAGGAGATGTGTCTTAAGCAGGAGCTAAAAGAGATCCAAATAAATAGAAAAACAAAATTGGTTTCTCTTGCCAACTGCCGTTGTCAATTTCACAATGTTGGCAAAACAGCAAAAACACATCTGGGACCCAGCTAGTCTACATGATTATTTCAAATGTCACAATTTGTATACAACACAGCTAAAGTTCATTAGCTACTATTTCAGATGCAGTTTGCCATTCTAAGCCTGAAGCTATGGTTGTGTATGCTCAACAGAGATATCACTGGTTTCACACTTTCAGAACATATTTAGAAATACTGCCTGCAGTCCGTTCTATGATGCTAATAGTGCTGGTATTCCCATTAAGACATTATAGCAGGTCTTAGGTTCAGTAGCGTTTTACACCTGCCAAGAAGGTTATCACAGAATGCTGATCCTGAGTTCCCTCACTAATTATAACTTGAGCTTAATGGGTATTAATTGAGTTCATTTTCAAATAAACCCGAATGCTGCAATTTGAATCAGATATGATAAATTAGCTCTATCTGGCACTATTTTTACTATCCCCTATGAATCAAAACAAACGTTTAATACTGTAAAAACTGCATAACCCCACTCTGCCCTGTCTTCAAAGTCAAACTTTTTCCAAGAACTTGCTAAGAAATATCTCTTGTTCATCTTTGAAAACTTAGAATTTCTGGAAATTTGAATGATATTAGAAGCCATAAAATGCCTGTGCTCACTACTGTAATACACTTAAACCTGAACAGTTTGTAAATCCTGTGCAACATCTAAGCATTATGCAAAATAGTTTCAAGCTTAACGCGTATCACACCTCACTCCTTCAAAAACAAATATTATATTTTTAGATTAGCCCAGCAATATTCCATACACACCAAACACTTATCTGGTCACCTTAGAATATGTGGATATTATTCTAAGGTGACCAGATTTCTGAAATGAAAACCAGGGGCATTTCCAGTTTGGTGGTCAATGACCCGGTTTTGCAGACAGATTAAGCCTAGCATAGGACTAAAAAATCAGAATCAATAAAAAACACCATTAAGCTTTTTGGTCCTAGACAAGGCTTAATCTGTGACTGCGAAACCGGCCCAATATAAAATTAAACTATCCGGTGTTATTATCTATGAAATAAAACAGGGTGACAAATCCAGTTTTGTGTATTTAGTCTAACAGGCACACTGTGAACAGAGAAAACAACTATTTTACAGAAACACTGCAGACAAGACAGAACTGTCCAATCTGAACAGCCATTCAGTGATCCTGGTAGTCTGGGCAGAAAAAGAGCAGAAGAGAATATGAGCAAAATTGAAAAAACAGACACAATAGTATATGTGAAATACTTAACAAAATAATAAAGAAATAAGATGATGAGATCGGTAACTACATAATTTTCTTATACCAACCTAATCTGTATTTTTATCAGAAGAATGTATTTTCTTCAGGATTGCTTGTGTCACTCTTCATACTTTCTTAACCTTTTCTTCTCCAATCTTTCTCCTCTTTTCATCACTCGTCTTCCTTCTCTTTCTTTCTTTCCATCTCTTAACCTTTCTGCCTCACTCTTCTACACTCTCCTCGCTTCACTCTTTTTACTCCCTTAATTTTTCCATCTCACTATCTTCTTCTCCCTCTCCAATCTTAAATAATAAATAGTACGCTATTAAATAAAATTATTTGGTTAACAGATTCCTGTTGCTTGCCTCATTTTTGTATTTTATCTAAAAACATTGTTTGGACTAATAAATTGCCAGGCACTGTAATCATATCTTTACCTTTCCTACTCTATCTCCTTCATTCTTCTTCCTATCCAGTCTTCCTCCTCTCCTTCCTCTTCACTTTCTAACAGAAAACATTATGCTAATGTTATCCAGGAAAACTTCATAATATATTTTCGCACTACTTATAATAATGCAAACCATTAAAATTGTAATATACCAATATTATTCTTATAATTAATTATGCATTCATTTAATATACACCGATCAACCACAACATTATGACTACTGACGGGTGAAGTGAATAACACTGATAATCTCGTTATCATGGCACCTGTCAGTGGGTGGGATATATTAGGCAGCAAGTGAACATTCTGTCCTCAAAGTTGATATGTTAGAAGCAGGAAAAATGGGCAAGCGTAAGGATCTCAGCGACTTTGACAAGGGCCAAATTGTGATGGCTAGGTGACTGGGTCAGAGCATCTCCAAAACTGCAGCCTTTGTGGTGGTGTTCCCGGTCTTCAGTGGTCAGTACCTATCAAAAGTGGTCCAAGGAAGGAAAAGTGGTGAACCGGCGACATGGTCATGGGCGGCCAAGGCTCATTGTTGCACATGGGGAGCGATGGCTGGCTCATGTGTTCCGATCCAACAGACGAGGTACTGTAGCTCAAATTGCTGAAAAAGTTAATGCAGGTACTGATAGAAAGGTGTCAGAACACAGTGCATCGCAGTTTGTTGCGTATGGGGCTGCGTAGCCACAGACAGGTCTGGTACCCATGCCAACCCCTGTCCACTGCCGAAAGCACCTACAATGAGCATTAGAACTGGACCATGGAGCAATGGAAGAAGGTGGCCTGATCTGAAGAAATATGTTGCCTTTTACATCACATGGATGGCCGGGTGCGTGTGCGTCGCTTACCTGGAGAATACATGGCACCAGGATGCAGTATGGGAAGTAGGCAAGCCGGCAGAGGCAGTGTGATGCTTTGGGCAATGTTCTGTTGGGAAACCTTGGGTCCTGCCATTCATGTGGATGTTACTTTGACACGTACCACCTACCTAAGCATTGTTGCAGACTGTGTGCACCCTTTCATGGCAACGGTATTCCCTGATGGCATTGGCCTCTTTCAGCACGATATTGCGCCCTACCATAAAGCAAAAATGGTTCAGGAATGGTTTGAGGAACACAACAACAAGTTCAAGGTGTTGACTTGGCCTCCAAATTCCCGAAATCTCAATCCAATCGAGCATAAGTGGGATGTGCTGGACCAACAAGTCCAATCCATGGAAGCCCCACCTCGCAACTTGCAGGACTTAAAGGATCTGCTGCTAACATCTTGGTCCCAGATAATACAGCACACCTTCAGAGGTCTAGTGGAGTCCATGCCTCGACGGGTCAGGGTTGTTTTGGCGGTAAAAGGGGCACCTACACAATATTAGGCAGGTAGTCATGATGTTATGGCTGATCGGTGTAATCATATTTTCAAAATAGCCTGTCCACTGCATGTTTACATGTGAAAGGTTTTTAACCTACAGGAGGTACCATGACAGTAGCTAGCTAAACAGGCTAGCTAACTTAGTCAACATAGCTAACGTTAGCTAGCATAACCTATTTAAAACCTTATAGAGCAGATCATCGTCTACATTTTATGGTTAGATACCTCTCCGTGCCGCCTCCACCCCTGTCTAATTAATGGTCTGCTCCAACTTCATGTTCCCACCTGGAAAAACATATATTGTACAGTGTCACCGAGTACGACTTAGTTTGATCAATAGACAGGGCAGGAGGATTGAGTCAGCAACGAGAAGAGGGCAAAATGTCGCACACTAAGTGTAGATCTGGATCACTGAAAATAAAAAAAACTTTCGAGAAGCCTTCAAAAATTTTTTTTCACCATTAAATCCAAGGATTTGAAATGTCAGCAGCAACAATACACTAGCTATCATGACGTATCGGCAGATACGCACATTAAGTGACCAACTATTAACGTTAGCTGTAACTCATAGCTTTACATGACATTGCCCATGCTCAAAACCAACAACAAACCATGTGGTTATAGCTCCATTATAAGTTATTCTATTAAGCTCAGTTTGGAGATTTAATACACAAGTTACACATCATTTTGAAGCTTATGACCACCTCGGACAGTGGTGTATACCACTCAAAATATGTTTTGGAGTGAATGTGATTAATTATAATAGAGCAAATCAAGTCATATATGATAGCTAGCCATCTAGTAGTTAGTATGTCCCAATCGTTGGCTTCTTCAGACCCAGATTCTTCCAGAAAGCGTGGTGCCAATGAAGCTCCACTTTCTGAATCTGAGGATTTTGGAGGTGAGCCTACCTATCCAAATAACTGTAGAAAGCCCATCTTCTCTTGTCCTACTGAATGCCATCTATAAGATTCAGCTTGAGAGTATATGGTTGGAGAGGTCCCAGACAGCTATGTTGCCTTAAAAAGGAACCAAAATGCTGTTTGCCCAAATTTGAACTACTGGTATGCCGTTCCAGCCCAAGTCAAGCACTGGTTCTACTGAAGCATCATACACCTTATTTAATAAAATAAAAACATTTGTTTGCCCTCCTCATTAAGGGTGTATCAATATAGCTTGAAAGGAATGTGCGCATAGTGATATTACATCGGATATCTGTGTGCAGTTAAGTTGGAAATTGCTTCTTTTACGATTTTAGAAAGAAGAAGTAAACCACTATCTTACTGTCTTTATCCAACGTTTCTGTTTCCAGACACATTTTTTTTATTGGCTTCTCAAGGCTCCGTCTTATCAATTGTGTTTTATTTTTATTTATTTTGAACCTATATTTCAGCCTGATGTTTTGGACCAACTGGAACGAGCAGCATCCCAGTATTATGAGGTCCACCCTGGCTGGAAACAACATCAAGGCAATCGTCAGCACTGAGATCCTCACTCCCAATGGACTGACAATAGACCACAAAGCTGAAAAGATCTACTTCTCTGATGGAAGTCTTGGGAAGATAGAGAGGTGTAATTACGACGGCTCACACAGATATGTGAGTATGACTGACATGAGGATTCCATATATATGCTGCTCATAACCTAAAAACTTCCAGAATGTAGACATGTATACACCAGAGACATATTGTCTTTCATAGCCTATAGGTGGGTCAACATCGCCCACAATTTCTAGTTTCCACCCCCTTCCCACCCAGTCACTCTTATCCATTCAGACGTACTTCATTACCCCACCCAACCCGCAGCCAACCAACTTATCTCTTCCGTTGTTTTTCTGCTTGAGCTAAAAGGCCAACAGACATGTTTTAAGGAGAGTAATTGCGGAAGCATATTATTCAACAAAATAATTTATCATATTTTGTTTGTTCTTTTCAATTAAGTTGTTCTTTATATAGATACTTTAATTTATTTGGGGTGATTTTGACCCAAGCCAAGGAAATCTGGTTCTGTCTATTATAATAAGATAGTTAGGACATTTACAATGTTTTATCAAGTTTTATATGTATGTTCAGATACAGATTTGCATCTATAATATCTTGAGACTTTTTTTAAAAGAAAAAGAACATTTTCTTGTGCATACAAAAATTGGCCATTGTTATACAGGTGCAGGTCATAAAATTATAATATCATCAAAAAGTTGATTTATTTCAGTAATTCCATTCAAAAAGTGAAACTTGTATAATGTATACATTCATTCCACACAGACTGATATATTTCAAGTGTTTATTTCTTTTAATTTTGATGATTATAACTGACAACTAATGAAAACCCCAAATTCAGTATCTCAGAAAATTAGAATATTGTGAA
>JACXGI010015506.1:0-17327 GCA_016801175.1 Esox masquinongy
TATTTGTAAATAGAAATAATATATAATATATAATATATATATATATATATATATAAATAATATATATATATATATATACACACACATACATATACAGCTCCGGAAAAATTAAGAGACCATTACACATTTTTCTTTCCTTTCCAAAAAAAATTTGCTTTCCATTCAATTTGCAGTGGTCTCTTAATTTAAACCCTTCTGTTCCTCACTCAAAACCTTTCTTTTCAACTTTTGGAAAGGAAAGAAAAAGGTGCAGTGGTCTCTTAATTTTTTCCGGAGCTGTATATATTTTTTTACCAATAAACACTTACTACCCAAATAAATGGCTTTAGTTTTTAGACTTTCAGGTGCCTAAGACTTTTGCACAGTACTGTATATATACACACACATGTTGTTATTGATACAGTGCAGTTAAACTAGGAAGAAATTAGGCACTGTGAAAAGAGGGTCAGTCAGAGCTGAATTACACAAATAGTTGTGAATTTCACATGGCTACCAAAATGCCACACGTGTACTGTCATCAACAACCACACACTGGAAAGAAACTGTTTAAAATCTGTTCATGTTTGCCACTGTGCTGGCCAAGTACCACCATCCATGGCTCTGAGGACATTTGTTGCTGAAGCCATTTGTTGCTGAAGACATTTGGCTGTCCATTTTGTTGAACCATTAAGATAACCTCCATGAAACTGAAGCCATTCTGACATCCATATTGCTGAAGCCATTGGTAGCATCCATATTGCTCATCCCACTTATACTGTCCATATAGCTGAAGCCAGTTATAGTGTTCACATTGCTGAAGCCTCTTATACTGTCCAGATTGCTGAAGCCAGTTATACTGTCCACATAGCTGAAGCCGCTTATACTGTCCATATAGCTGAAGCCAGTTATACTGTCCACATAGCTGAAGCCGCTTATACTGTCCATATAGCTGAAGCCAGTTATACTGTCCACATAGCTGAAGCCGCTTATACTGTCCATATAGCTGAAGCCAGTTATACTGTCCACATAGCTGAAGCCGCTTATACTGTCCATATAGCTGAAGCCAGTTATACTGTCCACATAGCTGAGGCCACTTATACTTATACTCTCACACGCAGTGTGCGTTTAGCTCACAACGGCATCTATTTGAGTTTGACGTTTAGAAAGAAGTAGAGTGAAAAAAGTGTATTGTGAAATGTCCACCCAGTTCACCAGGCCCTGGAAACTGCATGCCAACATGCCCATTGTCATACCTACATAAATATCCCTATACCCTAAAACACAGAGTCTTCTCCTACAGGAGAGGAAGGCTCTGAGTCTCACGCGGACACACCAGGCAGTGAGACCAGTGCGGAGGGGACATCGTACCAGACGTTTGCTAACACATTGCTGAAGGTGCTGGGGGGCCTCCTGTTTGTCCTTTGTGTCTCCTCCTCCTGGGTGGGCACCACTCAATTGGTCCAGCTCACCTTCAAGTCCTTCTCCTGCCCCTTCTTCATCTCCTGGTTCAGCACCAACTGGAACATTCTCTTCTTCCCTCTCTACTATGGAGGCCATCTGGTCACCACCAGGGACAAGCAGACACCGATACAGAAATTCAGGTGATTTACCATGACAGTGTGAAAGACTCCATAGACTCCACAGAGGGTATTGAATCAGGGGTGACTGCCAGGAGTGTGCATCAGAGCGGCTGTAGATTTGTTAAATGCTTCTATTTCTGTATTTATTGGTGCCGATCCCCACTGTTGCTCAGTGAGATATTGTTTTTATGACACATCCCTCTTTTAATTATCATTGGCACTCAAGCGTGTGAATGGAGATATTGACCGCAGCCAAAAGAAATGGCCAGTGTTGTAATGCTGATGTCTGCACATTTCAATGAAGCATTGCCTCAGCAACAAAAAAACAGGAAAAAAATGCTTTTTACTTCCATCAAAAGATTGTGTTCCCACTCTCACATTTGCTAATGGAAATAGATAAGGGATGACTCATTTTGGTAAGTGCTCTTACCAACAACAAACATTTTGAGCAAATAGCCTCTCCTCTGTCCCCCATTTCCTCTCTATAATTCCATTTTCCAGAGAGTGCAGCAGGCTTTTCGGAGAAGATGGGATGACCCTCAAGCTGTTCCTGAAACGGACAGCCCCGTTCTCCATCCTGTGGACCTTGACAAACTACCTGTACCTGTTGGCCCTCAGGAAGCTGACCGCCACTGATGTCTCAGCCCTATACTGCTGCCACAAGGCCTTTGTCTTCCTGCTTTCCTGGATCGTCCTGAAGGACCGCTTCATGGGTGTCCGGGTCAGTACTCCACCACTACCATCACTTAAGCAGCTGTCCGGTTAATCACACAGCAGATTTGGAGGTATGGTCAGGTATTAATGCTGATTGGTTTATATCCCTCATCTATACCTGCAGATTGTGGCAGCCATAATGGCAATCACAGGCATTGTCATGATGGCTTATGCAGATGGTTTCCACGGTGACTCCATCATAGGTGTGGCCTTGGCTGTGGGCTCTGCTTCCACATCCGCTCTCTACAAGGTCAGCGTACTAATCATGTGTCTGTTTACACTTGAATACTTCGTACTGTTAATTGGTTGTGCGTCGGTTCCATCTGTTCAACACCCTTGGATGTTGTGTGCTCCAGGTGCTATTTAAGATGTTTCTGGGCAGCGCCAACCTGGGTGAGGTGGCTCACTTCCTCTCTACCATGGGTGTCTTCAATCTTCTCTTCATCTCCTTCATCCCACTCATTCTCTATTACACCAAAGTGGAGCACTGGGGCTCTCTGTCCTCACTGCCCTGGGGATACCTGTGTGGCCTGGCTGGACTCTGGCTGGGTGAGTGGACACCACAGTGAGAAACAGCCGCTCACACTCTCTCAACTTGGGTTAACATGATCATTTTTTTTCCAGTGTTCAATATCCTGGTTAATGTTGGCGTGGTGCTCACCTACCCCATCCTTATCTCAATAGGGACACTACTCAGTGTGCCTGGAAATGCAGGTATCTGCCTGTCTGTCTGTCTGTCTGCCTGCGTGTCTGCCTGCATGTCTCCCTCTGTATAAGTGTTTGTGAAGTCCATATTAAGCAAATGTTTAGTGTCACTATCTCACGAAATAATGTGAATAAGCCTTTTCATTGTAGTTTAGTCCGAAGGTCTTTTATCCAGAGGTCAGCACTTGAGGTCCCACGCAGCAAACCGATTACACAGCAAGCCTGACTCTCTCTCACCTCAGCAACCCAATCGTCAATGCGCCTTCACAGACGCAGCAACTATTTGTCACTAAGGGAATATCAGCTTGCAAAGGCGATACAAAATGCCTGCAGACTAGTTATTTTACGTAACCACAGTGGCCTGTAGGAAGGTCAGTGGGTTACGATGGGCCTGGTAGACTGTAACTTTCCGGGCCGATAAAATGACGAGGTAACATAATGATCCACTTGTGCTGACCGTAAACTTCCAGGTTAAGCCTCTCTCATCTCCCCACCTGAGTCCTGTGGTTTCTGTTATTTTGCGTAATTACTAACATTTTTCTCCCGTCTCTCTCATACCTCACATCTGCTTAATTAATCCAAACGTATCTGTTTCCGTGGCTCCCCCTCCCCTCCCCAATGCGTAGCGGTAGATGTGTTGAAACACGAGGTGATCTTCAGTGTGGTGCGCCTGGCTGCCACCTGCATCATCTGCCTGGGCTTCTTGCTGCTGCTGCTTCCTGAGGAGTGGGACTCAGTCACCCTGCGCTTCCTCGCCACCTTCGCGGACAAGAAGTCTGAGGAGCACGGGGAGGAGCTGACAGAGTCCAGTATCCACACGCGCAGTCGCAGCCGAGCCAACGGAGCAGTCTCAATCCCTTTGGCATGACCCCTGACCTCCAGTGTTCCGTCCCATCACTGATCATGACTCTGGCGCAGGTGACAAACTGAGAGAAACTGTCAAAGGTCTATCACTTTCCCCAGCGACTGCTGGGAGTCAAATGAGAAAACATTTTTTGCTGAAAGGAAATGTTGGAAAGTGTTATTTACTTTCTTGAAATCCTCAACACGCCTCGTGCACGCTCTTAGACCATGTTAGCCCAGCCTTGAACTTACTCCATGGACTTTATTCTGTGAATATGAATATTGACAGGGCCAGTTTGGCTCAATCCTATCTGTATTTATTGAATTAACTCAGAGGTGTATCAATAGAGTATTTACATTTTACTTCTTATATACGATTATCTAGAGGAACGTTTGGAAAATATACTATGCTTAATGTACAGGCTCTTTTTCTTTTTTAATAAAAGAAAAAAGGATGCGTCATTTCTTGTTATTGATATCTATCAAATCAGATTGTCTTGTAAACACGTGTTCACAGTTTTTCCACACTGAAACACAAGCACATGCCACGTTCAAAACATGAAAATGGTTTGACATCTTTCAGTTATCAATAGCCATGGTGGATCAGTGGATCTAGGCCAGATTAGCTGTGGGCTTCTGGCAGAGCTTCTGAGGCCCTTATCTGTCTATACAGGGGCATTCATCCTATTACATCACCTTTGCATGGAATACACACATGGGACACAGACAGTAGCTTCATATGATAACTTTGTATGGTAACTAACTGCTTGATAGAACTGCTCACACAGGGAATGAACTGCTTGCGTTTGATCAACTACACAAGGTACTTGGTAATAAACTTCAGAAGACTGTTAACGTGCTGTAACAGTAACTGTCTAGGATATGCCACTGCCATGTCGTTTGCCCTGATCCATCTTCTCAGTTTCATCTCCAGTAGCATGTGACTCTTCCAGTCCTAATGTATTCATGAATTCTGCCCGGATAACAGACTCTATGGCATGCTCTGTGCCATTCATCCCTCTCTCCGCTCCCCCTTCTCAGAGATATCTCCAGTAATTAAGCAATAAAGGCATTTATGGCTCAGCAGCAATCTAGCACTGATTCTGCAGGTAGAAGCTCACTGCTCCTCTATAGCCAAATTGTGACAGGAGCAATAGAAACAGCAGGGGGCCATAGCTACCGGGCAGAACAACATTTTAGAATGATAAAAATCTTAAATTCATTTCAGGACACTTGATTTGCTTTATTCCTGTGTAATGGTGTGGAGGGTGTTTGTTGGAAATAGGCTTTCTTCCTCTGAGGCTGAGACACGGCGCTCTGTCCCCAGCCAGTGCTGTAATGATTGAAGCTCTGTCAGTGAGATGTGCCCTCTAATGAAGCATTTGCTGAAGTGACAGATTCACTGACACTGCCTGTTGTGGCTGCTGCACCATTAAAGCAAATGAGGGAGAAAAGTAGGAAGAGGGAGGTGGAGAAATCCAGGGAGGGATTTAAATCCTCATTACTGATGGAACTGTAGATGATTTAAACCTTCCCATCCTGAAAAAGGAAAGAGTAGCACATCTTTTCATGCAGGTTCTCTAATCTGTCCCAAGTTATTTACTTATTTCCGTGTCCCGCTGTGAGTGACTTCCTTGTTTTAAACAGAATCCTGGGAGAGTAGTTTATGTGGTTAAGGCTGCTCTGTCTCTGATTCTGTCAATTATCAGCCACCTCCGAGCCGACTCCCCCACCGTCTTCCCATGCCTGGACAGTTTGGAGTGGAGAGAGGAGGAGGTATGAGGCTCAGAAAGAGAACAAGGTCTTTCAAGCATTAACTTGGAGTTGTAAAGTAACCTGTGGGGAGAGTTGCCATAGAAACACAGCTCATTATAATGACAAATGAGAAGTATAAAGATGTGGATGGGGCACACACCTTCCATGTTAACCACAACTGAAGCTGTTTACTGCACTTGTACAGTTGAAACACACAGAGAAAATGTTCCAGACAGAAAGCGTTCATGTTGCAAGTGACAGGACTGAAACCCACCGGATTGATTGATATGGATGACCAATGGACACCCAAGAAGTATGCCAAAGCTACTGAAAAAAGAAGTTAACGGGTAACTCATGGCGTATGCTAAAAGGCTATACTGATTTCTCACCAAAGAAAAGTCAACTACGGTACATGGCCTCAAACAGACGTTCAGCGAAGAGAATCTGGGCAAAGGACTACATCACAAGTGAGGTGAGACACGTTCCTTTGATTTCAAATCTGACCGTAATTTAAAAGATTTAAAAAATAACAACGAACACTAATAAGAATGACTGACTGATAAACAACACTTTCTCTAAAAGCAAGGCATAGATTCCATATTATTGCAGCTTGCGTGTCGTCCCCAGTGGAGGGTAGAGGTGGAGTATGGGCTCTGCAGTCTCCAGGCCTAGGCTGAGTCAGGTGGCACCATGTCCCAGTCCGCCAGACGGGGACCAGGAACAGAAGGCCAGTCATTCTACTTCCCAATGGACCATCCCTGCTGTATCAACACCACTGAAGCCACAGCATGGATCCCTAGGCTGTAGGAGGATAAATCAGTTGCCCCCACTGAAACTGGAAAACCCTGCAACCTTCCCACCGCTATCCACAGGTTAGTATAAAAGCTCAAATGTTGTCAAAACCTGCTTGTCATCCTTACACCGTCATAACTTTAAGTATGTGCTTGTGTACAAGAATCATCATCTGTGCCAAGCGCCTTACCACAGAGTCAGAGCAACATTTGGAGTCCAAGCATCATTCATTCTCATCCACCACGGAGACTCCAGGTCAGAACCATTAAGCTCTCACTACCAGTGTAATAACTGACTGGAGGATTCTAATTCAAGCCTTCCCATATTCATACTTGGTTAATATCCCCTCTCTGTGTGAGATCAGTACTTCTGTTGAGTGCATGTATTGGGGAGGTTTGAGTGCGGCTGTGATGTTCGTGTACCCATGACGTGCTCCGATCGTGTCCTCTCCTCAGGCGTTGCAACCACTGGCGCCTCTTAGTGCAGGCCTCCAGGTTACTGCCAATCACACAGCCATGGTAAAAATACAAATAAATGAAAACATAATAGTTTAATTTAGTCTCTGTGTATGCCCGTGCTTGTCGACATGCGTTGACGCCTTTGTTTCAAATGCACAGCTAAATTTGTTCTTCCTCATCGCAGGGCAGGGACTGGAAAGATGGGGGTGTCCTGCACTTTTCTGCACCCACCCAGGTGGCACGAGGTGGCGCCAGCCACCAACTGCAGGTGCAGATGGATAGTGGATTTACGCAGCAAACATATTACGTAGGATTTTATTTAGTTGGGATGTTGTTTTTGAGGGATAATTTACCATAGCAGATGATAGAGTTAGACAGCTGTCAAGCTGCAGGCCTGGGCCCTCCCTTTCCCAACGGGCCTGATTACAGTGCTGACGGAGTGGAAACTAGGGTGGGATACAGCAGTTTCTGGCCCTCATTGGGATCTGCTTTCAGGGTACAGGGAACAGGAAAACCCCCACTACCAGGCAAACATGCACAAGCACGTACGCACAAACACTCTTACAAACTGCTAGCCAGAACACAATTTGTTGTACACAAATTCTTGTGAAAATGTGATGTAGCATATTACGTTTTCTGTGGCATATTAGAGGTGCATTGTGTGTATTCCGTAATGTGGGACTGTGCTAAAACTAGGATTCGGTGTGGTGACCCATGCATGGTGTGTTCCCCTGCTGTGTTGGCTGTGCTGTGTAGGGAGGTCTCCTGGAGGCACAGATGGTCCTCAGTCAACAGGCCCAGAGGAGACGGAGATCCCACTACAGACGAATGCGAGAGCAGAGGCTGCACGAGACGACCATCCGCACAGATAATGGTGAGACTCAGTACATTTTATACCACCTACTTGAACATGTTCTAACTGATGCATGCAATCTTAATAGATGGTACTTGCTCTGTTGGCCTCTGTAGTTGGGAGACATAGCAAGGGAATACAGAGACTGCATCTGCTGAACAGGCCAACACAAAGGGACATATTTTGGGATGAGATGACAGGAGAGAGCCTTGACCTTAGAGAGATCCTTCAACCAACCCCGGTTCCCCCAGAGCCGGAAGAGAGACGGCAGTCCCCGTGTGGACCACCTTGGATGCTGGACTGGAGAACAGAGAAACATAGTGAGCCCATTCCCAACCACTTGAACTTTTGGGAGGAAAGTGCGAGAACTAGTAGGTGGGAGGCCAGGCCTCTGGGAGGAAGTCAGAGAGAGGGTGTTAGAGGTCTGTGTCATGTGGACAAAGATATTTTAGAGCCAAAAATGGACTAGGACCTGTTTAGTAATCTGAATTAAAATGGTTCTTGCATCTCAGGTTGCACAATGCTAACAAAATGTTCATGGTCATTTTGAAAAATAAGAAATTATAGATTGTTCGTTTATTAAACTAGAAGCATTTTTATGGTATAATCACATTGGAAAATAAATTATTGTTTTTTCAGTAAAAATGCTTGTTATTCTTTTATTAGATAGTATTTTTTTTATTGTACAGTTACAATAAAAATACAGTTAAAATTTTATTTTTTAAATGGCTCCATAACAGGTGTGGGAGATATCATCTGAATACATATGTTAATAGGCTTCTTTGGAATAACATCTGGCATCATTACCATGCAATCAATTTTCGGCTGCTTCTGTTTCCCTCGCCAGATAATTCCACATTTTTCCACTGTAAAATAAGTCTTGTTTGGGGCAAAAATATTTTTTGCCATAACTAATAAATGGGTGTTTATTACAGTTCATTGGTGTGCAATGTTTGTTCTGGGGACAGCAGAAGCTAGTGCAGGGGTATTCAACTTGTACCCTACAAGGTCCAAAGCCTGACAGTTTTCTGTTGTACCTCATCATTAATACACCCACCTGGTGTCCCAGACCTAAAAAAGTCCCTGATTAGAGGGATGAAATTTAAAAACTGATTGGAACTGGCTTTGAGGTCCAGAGTTGATTTTGAGGACCCTAGTGTTTAGTGTAGGGACAGTAACCAGAAAGTTGCTTGTTAAAATCCTATCAGGTTAAAATCTGTTGTTCCCTTGTGCAATGTACCTAATACGAATTGTTCATGTAAATTACTCTTGAAGTTATTCCAGTCTTTTTGTGCCATTGTGTGGCTCCCTCTATGGGATGATAGTAGAATCACAGTTGAGTGATGTACTCAAATGTTTGATACAACACTGAGTTGGTGGCCAAACAATGTTCAGAAGATGAGCAGGTACTAGAAAGACTGTCTCATGTCATCTTCATTTTTTTTACCCATAATCGTACACCAGTTTTATAAAGACACTATATAGATAGTTTGAAGGACCCACACGTAAACTCTTAATCTAAAAAAAATACGGAAAATGCTAACATCACCAAAATATTCCAATAATTTATTACCGTATAATTTGTCCATTAATAAAAACATTTTTAACAATGTTTCACATCATCAAGAACTCTCATTCCCAATCTTTTCCATTCCACAGACAACCATATGGCATTCAAAATCAAATTTTTAGAATTTGTTCAACATAAACAATGTTGGTGGTCAAACTCTCAGTTATAGCAAGGCCTACACTGCTGTTATAAACAATCTGCATTGTTAAAAATGTTAGATTGCCTACGTGCTAATGATATTGAATATCTCTAACTAAGAGTTTGTTTTTATAAAATGTATCAAATAAATTGTGTCCATACAAAGAGTACATAATATTGTGTTACCTCTATGTCTATTTAATTTAGCCTTAAAGACAAAGCATTTTAAAATGTGTTTCTGAGTTACTGCTCTGTAGTTTGATGACGCATTAGAAGATCTTACTTTCACCAATTCTCCTCAACATTCTAAATATCTGGTACACTGGGCACTTTGGGGCTCCTTTCACCCCAACAGGAAATGGCTTATTGCAACAATCCTCTTTACCTCTATGAAGCCCTTATTGGAAGCTCTTAGCTAGAGAGACTGAGTGGAACTGGACAGCTACCAACACCTGGGTCTTCTCTCTGATGAATCAAGAGGTAGCCACTTTTCCTACGATTTCTGATTTATGGGTTATGAAGAAATTCAGTTTGAGTCGTTTTAAAAAAGGTTATTTTGTTTTTCATTCCTTCATGGAGAAAAATTACAGAGGCAGGCTTTTGTTAGTAATATCTTTACTTTGGTACAGGGCTTGAGTGTGGTTCTTTCCAATTTATTTCTACACACCACTAAAACATCTCCAGAACTCCCAATTCGCCACTGCAATAACTGATTCTACTTTCGCTGTCGTGCTGGCTTTGATGTTTCCCCTCATGTGGCTGATGTTTGTTCCACAGACTGAGAGTAAGAGCTCTCAGAGCCAGAGACAGCATTGTTACCATAGCCACAGTTTTAGCTGCAGGGCATCCACTCCACTTAAATAATATCAGAAGAGCCTTTTGTCCCTCACAAAGCCCAGGTTCTCATACAGCTTCTGGGCTGATTGGTTGGTGATCTCAGTGTCCAGCGCCACCTAAAAGTCAACATAATCAAGTCATGCAAATCTATTCTATGCATATACAGAATACAACATTGTGCAATAACCGCATAATAATAATACATAATAATTTTCTCCATTTAATAAAGATTATTCATCTGATAGTGGAACGATGCACTTTGATGTGCTCGGTAAGGATTTTTTATGGACATCTTGCACCCGGCCCGGCGTCTCCATGCTATGCATGCTATGCCAGTTCTTTGAACCCAGTTGGGTCCATTGAAAATCCTTTGCTGAACTAACTTGTGCTTAATTTAAGGCCACCGCATCCTGTTCTCTTTAAAAGTGTTCCTCCAATTATCCAGTCATCTGGCCAGCTGGGGGATATGGGCACCTAAACTGTAAGGGGATGGGTAGATGGGGGCACGGAGTCCTGTCAGTTCTCAAGGGGACCCCTCTGTGGCACAGATATTGCCAAGATCAGTCTACCCTTTCAGAGCCAAAGCCGCTTTTCCCAGAGGCCCTCAACTCCAGCCGATGACAAAGCTGCTAATTATCCAGCTGATGGAGAGGCGCTGAAGTGTGACTGTCAGAGACGGCAGTGGCCGACCTCAATGAATTGTAGTCAGTTGAGTTGTTTGGCCCTATAGGAACTGGCAGCATCCTATGAAATGAATACAAAATAAGAATAATAAATATTACTACAGAGGAGCAATCTTTATTAGAATTCCATAGCGTAACCATCATCTTCATTTAATAAGGCACATTGTTTGTTACATTTTTTCAATGTTTCTTCTCAACTTTATGACACCCAATTTGTAATTAAGGGCAATGCTTCATCACTTCTACTCCCAGCGGACTCAGGACAGTCAATGCCAACATATGTGTCTTCCGAACCACAACCAATGTCATTCTTGTTTTATCACTGGTTGCTTAATCAGGATGTCTGGACTGGAATCCTTACAAAATAGAAGGAATGCACTCTCTGGCCTCCCAACTGGAGCTCACATATATCCAAGATGCCACAAGAAGTTGGTAGAGCACAGTTAGGCAAGTTAACCATATTCAATCACTAACCCCCAAACAAGGACTGGGCTGTACCTCCCACTGCGGGACCCCTTGGCTAATCCGTATACATGATTCAAACCCTAGTCTTGCAAAATAACACACATTCTTTCACTGAAAAAGGGACTGATCAGTGATTGACTCAGGTGAGATGAAAAACTGCATTTTGCATCTTAGATTAGACCAAGACTGTCAAAAAAAGAACAAAAAAATAATTCAGTCACAGTAATTCTACCATTAATTTCATAATGATTCAGTCTGATTCATAGATTAGACCTCGTCACCAGAATCCTGAGCAGTATCTCAGTCTTGCTGTAATATTGTGCTACAGAGATCCATCACAATTTGTCCATCCCAGATATTTAATCGGTGCTGATCTATATTGTAGAGTCCCATCTCACAGCATCATGTGACCAGAGGACACTGGTGCAGTGCCTGTTGAGTTCCATATGTAATACTCTGACGATAACAGCTCTCGAGCTGCGGAGGAGAGAAAAAGCACGGTTTGGCTTCACAGGAAATAAAATATTTTACAAATCTATTATATAATAAATAATAAAACCAGCACTCAAACTGAAATCTCTGACTCACATGTAACTATACGAGGTTTTGCAGAAGAATAGACCTGCACTGAATGTTGGTCCACACAGCATCCAGACAAAGTCATGTCTGGCACTCTGAAGTGCAACTACAAAACATGAATGAAAAGTTGTTCTTGTTTATTTTGCTATAGTTGCACCACCAATGTAGACGCAACTAAGGAAGAATCTTACTTTAATGTAAGCTGTAAGATCAGTACAGAGAGGATCAGTAGGTCCTGGTAGTTGACCTGAGAAACTCACAGCGCCCTCTAGTGACACCTCACGGGATTTCGGGAACTTTTGACCTAAACAGCAGCACAGAATATGACACATTGTTATCACGAAAACAAAAGGTATTTGAAAATTAGATATGGGTTTAACTGAGTTATTGTAGAGTGGAAATGTTGACCCCGGCCTAGAACAAATAGACATACCGATTACCCAGACCAGCAGGTTTTTCTCCTTGGATACCTCAAGCTGCCCTGAAGTCACCTTCACGTTCACACTACCCATCTGATTCCTGCAGAGAAGCATCAGAGGTCAGACGATCGAAGGTTTAATGTGTCCTGACTTTAAGGTGTGTTTCTTTCAATATTTCTGAAACACCATTTTCAGCAAAACTACAGAATAAAATGTAATAAGGAAGATCAGAAACTGTGTCACCAATGTGAGACATCATGTATGTTTATAGGTTTATAGTTTACCTGTTAAAGAATGGCAGATGTGCCTCACAGTACTCAAAGCCGTTCTTTACACTCTCATGAAGTTTGAGACTCACTGTCAAACACAGCTGATTGTCTTCTTCCTTCAGCTGATAAGTGCCTAGGATGGGTGGCACTGGAACCTGAGAACAGACAGCATAGAACCTGACATGAGATGAAGACAGCTAGGCAGGAGGGGTTAACATGTATGAAGTAACTCGTTTTACAAACGTTTACAGGCTGTGGACAGGTGTACCTGAGACGTGTAGCTGCAGAGCCTAAAAGGCTCAAGGGGAGGGGAGAAAGGGAACTTGTAGGGACCTGAGAAGGCAGAGCTGTCACAGTCTTCAACACTCATGGCTGTCAGAATACTGGCGTCCAGTGAAGACACACATGGGTGGACCTGGACATCCAGCAGTGGGGATCCATTGGGTGGCAGGGTGAGAGTGACCGTCACATTGGGTAGGACCCCTTCCACCTCACACTGATGACAGCAAGTGGAAAAGGACAAATGTGTTAAGGAAAGTGAGGAGAAGACAGAAGGCAACAACTAGCCGTAGCAATAAATTTACCGTTGCTACCCCAGAGCGACAGTATTCTACGGGATGTGCAAAGTGAAATGGAACTGGGCAAATTTACAGACAATTTTCTCATCAGTGACAGTTCATCTGAGTAATTAAACACTTTACAGAAACATGGTAGAACGAGTTTGCGGGCTATCTTGGGTATTACTCTGCTCACCTTGCAAGTCACAGTGCCATAAACATCCCAGAGGTCCTGCCTGCTTTGGTTTCCATACTGCATAGACCGCACCATCTCGGTTAGAGCTACGTTCACCACAGCTCGACCACGGTGCAGTCCTGTTTTCCAGGCTGGCTGTTTCTGGGTGCCTGCAGGAGTAGGCACTGCTGGTGCTGTTGAGGCCCCAGGCTGGGGGATGTCCAGGGGCGTCCCAAGCGGGCAGACTTGCAGGAGGATAAAGGGCATCATGGCTAGGCGAGTGGCTAGGCCCTCACTGTCAGGTTTACCCTTAGACCCAAGGAGGAAGGCCTGCAAACCCGCCAGCAGTGTGAGACCCTGGGAGACGGAGAACAGACTGGCCAAAGGAGGTCGGGACTCAGCGGGGGCATCCACCAGAGGCAGGCAGGCCAAGATCAGAGGACCCTGGGAAATGGCCAACACTGGCCAGAGGACACCCCCACCAGGGCCTTCAACATGGAGTTCCAGGGCTGGTGAGTGTTGCTGGTGAAGACAGTCATCCCTTAGTGCCATGTAAGGTTTGTCAGGATCTGACAGGCCTAGTTCAGTGAGTAGGAGCTGGAGCACAGTACCATCCTCTGGAACAGTCACATACAGGGAGCCAGCCAGAAACTTAGCACGATGTTCCACTGTTGGGTATCGCCTGTTCAGAGGTGAAAATACTGCACAATTGCAATGGTACATAACATAATAAAGATTGTCAAAGGCACAATACATTCAGAGAAATGAAACTGAGAGAAAAAAAGCTTTTACAAACCTGGAAAACTGCACTGCTATAGATTCTCCCTTCTCGTGAGTTATAATCCACAATGCCCTCACACTCATTTTGGCCAGTACGATGTGAGACAGTGACTGAGATGCGTATATATGGTAATCACGATTCTTTAGTTATGCAGTACATCTATGAGAACAGTTCTAAAGCAGTACACCACAGTCTCATTTTACAAGTGTCAACGATGTATGTCACAGATAAGGTTAATTATAATCGTTGGTTCCCGTTTTCATTGCAAAACATGCACTTCCTATATTTATCATCATGTGACTACCTTGACCAATAGGAGAACTATACGCATACGTCATTGCAATAATCCCGTCCCAGACCAGAAAATGTTGGTCAGTGTGGTACCAGCCGGTCCCAGCCCTTTTTCAATCCAAGTTTAACTGGCAGCACGATTTGAAAAGAAAATCTCAGTTTAGGAAATGCAGATATATTTTTTGCGATCGTCAACTGTTTTTCAAAGCATTGCAATCACCAAAATAGATTTGATGTAATTTAACTGACTTTCCCCTAAACAGGTACAACCTTTCCTATATATTTTGTGAGATTTAGCAACAGGCTATTCCTTCATAATGAAACTTTCCAGATCCTTCAGATCAATCACTCTACAGTTATGCCCTGCCTTCAAACCGAATCACAAAATTCAATTCTGAAACTGAGATTGCCATTGCAAATTGTTGTTTTTGTTGTCAATTAACCATTTCTTTGTGGATTTAAATGTGTGTTTGGGCTGATTGTCTTGCTGGAAAATCCGCTAATGGCCAAGCCATAATGTCGAATATTTTAGTTACAGTATTTTTAAAAATTGTTTTCAACATTACAACGTTCAAAAATGTGTACTTTTATTTTTGAAAGTTTCCTTCTTACAATACGAATGAGACGTCATCAATCGTGCTGCTGGCAGCATGGTACCGGAAGTAAAGCTGTGAAACTGTTATCAACAAAGAGCAAAACATACTTTCATCTGATCAATCCGTTTGGCTTAACTTCAGATTCTGTAGATCAAAGTAAAACATGGCAACGACTGCTCAACTATTCGAGGTAAAATTAACTGTAGCGTTATGTTCTTATCTTAGACTTGTTACCTGTCTGTTACAGTAGCAATGGCTAGCTAAGATTGACTAGCTGGATGATAGGACAAGTCAAAAACTAGCAAAGTCACGGTTTAGACGCTAGCTGGGTAACGTGGGTTGAAATGTGAAATATCTTATTTTTAGGCTAGTTAGTCAGAAAGCTATAATAACAGAAAATTGCGTCTCAGTGTAGAATTAAGCTCAGAGACTCCGGTGTCATCGGCTGTCCTTTCTCGCGTTAACTAGCTACATGTAGCTAGCACTTGTTAGCCAGCTACAATCGATAGTACGTTTTTACCCAGGGAGAATGGCGATGTGATCATTTGACACCTATGTACATATATTGATCAGTGTGTTAATTACAGAAAGTGTTTACCTTTAAGAACAAACGGAAGCTGCCTGTACACATTTAGGGACTTGTACTAAGGTGGCACTCGTTTAACCGGGCAAAAGCGGTGAGGGAGGCTCGCCCCTCGGACTAAATAACCTGCGCTCCTCGGTCACCTTGTCAACACTGCAGCATTACGCACCGGTTTAGGGAAGTTCCTAATTAACACCTAATTTACCAGGTAATGGGGACTAAACACTTCCTTAACTGATATTTTTTCTTTTTTATCTAATTGATCACCCCCTTTACCTGGTCATTTAGGTATTGAGTAGGAACTTCCCTAAATAGGTGAACACGTCTTAACACAGGCAAGTACTTTAACTTTGTACTTTTTACCCCTCTGCTTATAACATGAGTTTGAAGTTCCTCAAACACGACTTCGGGGCAGATCTGCCCAGAAGGCAAAACATTGTGATTGTTGATAGGGAAGAATTTATGTCTAAACTCTGAAGTCACTCATTTTAATTTTACATTTTTAATGGTTAGGGGTAAGTAAAAGTATGGGTTAGGCTAGGGTGACCACATTCTCAAACCCCTAAGTGTACCGCACGTTAATGCACGTGAACATATATGCGCTTATGCACGCACCATAGGCGATTTCATCAGGATGGGGGACAATTTTTTCAGCGCATAGCACACCTAGTCGCAGTTGTTTGTTTAGCTCCGACCCGTTTGTGGAAGCATTGCAGCTTTTTTATTTATTTTTTTATTTTAATTGTGGTGAAAACCGGGACAATTTGGTAGTGCATGTCGAAAACCAGGACATTTAGTGTTTTACAGATATTTGTCGGGACCCGGGACAGCCGGCTTGAAATCGGGACAGTCCCGGGCAAACCGGGTAGTCTGGTCACCCTAGGTTAGGCCTAAGATTAGGGTTTTAAAATGGGTACAAATACTAACTCTTGTCTAATGTTCTCAGAGCATTTAGCCTGTTTAAAATGCAAGTCACAACTGAGTCAACCAATCAATTCGTTTTGATTCTTTTTAATCAAAAGCAAACATTTTGAAATGTTAAAACACTAGCTATGTAACTTTTATTTTGGCCCACTTTTAATCCATTTTTTGTCGTCTGGTGGCTGATCCACAGGAGCCCTTTGATGCAGACGAGTACATCGAGAGGTTGGCCTGGAGAACCCCTGGAGGAGGCTCCAAAGGAGGGGCCGAGGCATTCGACCCGAAAAGGTAATACTCTACTAAACACGGCCTTATTGAAAGGAAATACTTTACTAAACACAGCCTTATTGAAAGGAAATACTTTACTAAACACGGCCTTATTGAAAGGAAATACTCTATTAAACACGGTCTTATTGAAAGGTAATACTCTACTAAACACGGCCTTATTGAAAGGTTATACTCTACTAAACACAGCCTTATTGATAGGTGATGCACTACTAAACACGGCCTTATTGAAAGGTAATGCTCTTCTAAACACGGCCTTATTGAAAGGTAATGCTCTACTAAATACGGCCTTATTGAAAGGTAATGCACTACTAAACACGGCCTTATTGAATGGTAATGCTCTACTAAATACGGCCTTATTGAAAGGTAATGCACTACTAAACACGGCCTTATTGAAAGGTAATGCTCTACTAAATACGGCCTTATTGAAAGGTAATGCACTACTAAACACGGCCTTATTGAAAGGTTATACTCTACTAAACACGGCCTTATTGATAGG
>JACXGI010015507.1:0-11079 GCA_016801175.1 Esox masquinongy
CCCCCCCCCCCCCCCCCCCCCCCCCAGTGGCCTTCAGACAGACCCACACCCTGTTAACCCTGTGCTCTCCTCCTGGTAGTATTGACGACGGCATGCAGGTGAAGATCTGCGACAACGCCCTGTCCAGGGACCTGTTCCCCATGGACTACCACTGTCTGGGGGACAACGAGAACCGGCCAGTCCGCTGGATGGCTCTGGAGAGCCTGCTCAACAACGACTTTTCCTCCGCTTCGGATGTGGTGAGAACCTCAGAGTTGACGCACCTGCGTGTACATGTGGCTAGAACTGGGATATGACAGGCACCAACCAGGCCAACCGCTTAGCGCGGGCAGTTAGCTGTTGATATTCGTTTTAGTCGGCAGCCTGTAGTGGAGAAATGGGCAGTTTGAAATGAGCCAATCTGATTGATTGTTAACGGGACAGTTGATGGCTGTAACATTCAGTCAGGTTGTAGTAGTTTAAAGGATAATGCCAAACAAATTTTAATCGGGCCTTTATTTATAGTGCAAGGTCAAACCCAAGAGACCCAGGCCTTTATTTATAGTGCGAGGTCAAACCCAAGAGACCCCGGCCTTTATTTATAGTGCGAGGTCAAACCCCAAGAGACCCAGGTCTCCTTAACGGCTGAGCCTGGTTTCACAGAAACAAATTAATTTAGAGAAATGTGTTGCTTGTCGTTCCTTTTATCATCATCGCATTCATTCAGGATGCTGTACCACACACAGACACACTTACGGACACACACACACACACCCCGCTACTGTGGATGGCCAGGAAGCGCCAACACATCCAGTGTAATGGATCAGGAAGCAGACTGGAGACCTTATGCGCCGCTCCTGTCCAACATGTGGCGGACATGAATACCCATCTGACATCTGACCTTCCTGCTGTGGCTCCGGCGGTCTGTGTCTGAACGCCTCCCTTCTCACGCTCTCTCATCCCAGGCCCTCTACCCCTGACCACCGTGCCAACCGCCCCTCACCTTGTAGGCTGACCGCAAAACACTAGCTGGGTGGGGATGCTATAAACGGTGGCCAGAGCAGGGTGCCTCCCACCATCGTCCCCTGAGTTCCACACTACCCTTCCTTCCAGACTTGGCCTAATTCCTCGAGCTTCAAACTATTCCAGACCCCCCCCCCGCCCACCCAATGCGGTGACCACTTCCTTCCACACCTTGCTCAATCCTCTCCCTTCCAGACTCCCCCTAATTCAGTAAACATTCATGGAAACGCCCTACACACACACACTCCCCCAAGGACGCTGAAATGCAGACACATTCAAATGTATGTTGGTGTCGCGGTACTTGTGAAGACCGACAACCTCAACCCTAACCTGAAACATTCCGTAGAAGACATTTAAAGTCTAAGGGCTAAAATTGCTTTTTTCACTTTGTCAAAAACCAGTCCCCCCATGTGCACTGCGGGCCTAGAAGGGGTTGTCATTTTCTAATTTAGACCAATTCCAGGTAGACAGAAGAGGTACACCCAGCACGGCTTCTCATAAGTCATTTGTTGACGTCATCGAAAGACCAGGGAGATTTTTCAAGAGCGCAGATGTCCAGTGATAACACCAACCTGTGACCTTCAGGGTCAAGCTGCACTCCCATTGTTAGTTGGCCAGGGTTGATCACCGGACAGATTTCAGAAGAGAACTGGTAGATGAATCACTGACTTCATTCCCAAAACCTTAATCATGTTTATATTGTGTGGTTGAGGTTCATATTTATACTCGATAATTCTTATCCTGTTCTGTTCTTAGGAAATAGGAAAATGATTTAATGCTATTTTGAGGAATTCACTACGCCGGGCGTTGGAGTCAGTGACTACCATGGTTCTGGAACACTGATCTGGATAGATAGGGTTTTCTAACAGGCCCTTATCAGAACTTTCAGGGATTGTTTTTAAGTTGGGTATACCTTTTCAGCTACATTTCCTCGCATTGTGTCAGTGGAATGCTTTGTTCAGCTGTTGGCATGGAGTTCCCTGGCTTGGTCTTGGGGCTGGGCAGACGTTGACCTCCCGATGGACAACCGTGATCTTCATTCGAAACATTCCTACAACACTTGATGGAAAGAGATGTAATGCAGATATCACAATACGTAACACTGTATCACAGCTTGCCCTGTAAATTTCTTTACGTTTCAGAAGCGTTTAAAGCCAGTGAGAGTTAGTCTTGTCCCGGGTCTGGTGGGTTTCCTGTTCTTCGTTTAGAAACGCTGTCTGTTGATCCAGTCTGGGGTTTGAGACACATTACAGTGAATATCTGTTCATCTTTGGCTCTCCGTCCTGCCTCTGGACTTGACCCTTGAACCCTTGCTCTGTTCCCCAGTGGGCGTTTGGTGTGACCCTGTGGGAGCTGATGACCTTGGGACAGACCCCGTACGTCGACATAGACCCCTTCGAGATGGCAGCCTATCTGAAGGACGGATACAGAATAGCACAGCCAATCAACTGTCCTGATGAACTGTAAGTAGAATAGCATAGCATATCCGCTGTCCCGATCTAAACAGAACAGTACAACCAATCAACTGCTCAACTGTCTCCTGAAACTAAGGTTAACCCTAAACCCAACAAGTTATGCCTAATTTTAACTCTAATTTTAACTTTTGACCTAAACCTTTCTCTTAAGCCAAAAAAATACCCTTTTCAAAATAGGGACAAGAACTTTACAGAGGTCTTAAGTGATATAGACACACACACCATACAGATGCACACCTTAAGCCACTGACACACACACACACACACACACCTTAAGCTACTGACACACACACATGCACACACACACACACACACATATCTTAAGCCACTGTCACACACACCTTAAAGCCCAGACAGACAAACACACACATATACCTTAAAGCCCAGACACACACACACACACACAAACACCAGACAGACACATCTTTAGCCACAGGCAGACACACACACAACGCCTATTAGTCCGTGTTTGTGTTATTTCAGAGCGGTAAAAGCATCAGCAAGCCTGATATCTTTCTGCAGCGTCATTCATTACTGACAGTCTTATCGACATCCTGCGTCTGTCAGGGATCTAAAGGGAGGTCCAGATGCCAAGGAATCACTAAGGCACACAGTGGCCTCTGTGCCGGAGTCCACAATCACAGCCTTCTCCCTGTGTAATACACTACTTTCAAGGTCCCCCTCCTCTGACCACGTCCTTCAGATGATTTTTAAAGCAGATGAGAATGATGCAGGAACTGAAATGGGCTCGGCAGGGCACCGTTGGGACCCCGTCATTGGCTCTCTGGTGATCCTGTCATCACTCCTACAGCCCGGCGTTATCTACAGCTCAGCGAGGCAGAGGCAGGAAAAGATGTCAGACTGTTGTTAGTGGGGCTGTTCATGTTTTCCTTGGGAAAGAATAGGTGATGAATTGAGATTTTCCTACTGATATCGAAAGCGCAGGGAGATTGTGAAGCACCGAGGCCTTGAGAGATGTGCTGCTCTGTGGTGCCGCTCGGTTGTTTCTTTTGATGACCCGTTGTACCCAAATATGGGGACGCGATCACGAGTCTTAGTCATATATACCAGTCTTAGTTTATCATGTATTCAATGTACACTGTTTACTGAGCTAGTCCGAAATGGCTTGTGAGAGTATTTTTTTTTAATTATTTCTCCCTCCACCCCTCTTAGGTTTGCAGTAATGGCCTGTTGCTGGGCCCTGGATCCAGAGGAGAGGCCTAAGTTCCAGCAGTTGGTCCAGTGTCTGACTGAGTTCCATGCAGCGTTGGGGGCATATGTGTAAAATACAGCTCCTGGCTTTTGGTTGCACACCTAGGGCCAGCAGATCCCGGAGGGACTGAACAGCACTAATCACCATGAGGAAAACATTCACGAACCTTGTGCCTTATCAAGAAGAAAGAACAGACTTTCATTATAATGACAATTTATTTCGTTCTGTAAAGTATCAACATTTATTTTGCGTAGTCCGAGTGATTCAAGTGGCATTTCTGGGATTCGTGGAGGCTTTATGCTGTTTTCGCAGACATAGTACAATGGATTCACTTTTGCGAGGTCGTCATATATCCCAGCATGCCTCACAAGCTTCCAGAACAGACCTATTCCCTGAAATGAAGACCCAAAAAGACGACCTTTTGGAAAAACGTAGGTCTATGGAAGAAAGTCCCAGAAGAAGCTTACATGTGCTAACACATTTCCTAAAAAAAAAAAAAAAACTTTTAAGAAGCTGATTTAAGACACCATGCCGATATGTTTTTATAACTGTTTTTTGTATCTTAGTGAAGAGATGATGTAAATGTTGTGCTGTAGACCGGTTGTTATCACAAGACTCCACAAGACTGAAGCTTTAATGTAAAGTTGTAGGAGCCATAGAATACTGTCCTAAATTACACCCTAATCACTAGTACACTATTGACCAGCGCCCTATTCCCTATGTAGTGCACTAAGCTTTGAATGGGGTGCCATTTTGGACTCAGGGCTTCAGTGTGTAGTGGTGCGATAAAGCCATGGTACGGATTGCCTCTTCGGTGATCGAATGCTCAGTCCGTTCGTTCAACCTCCATTGCCAAAGCAGCTCTGGTCTGTTTGTTTTCTGTTGGTCAATGGTTTATAGTATTTGTCTCTGATGCCTACTGAAGGACATGTAGAACATTGTGCCACTTGACCTTATTCCTTAGTCGACATGCTGATGGAGTGCCAGCCTAGATGAGGATCTTGTTTTAATCTTTAGCATCCGTTTTGCAAGTGCAGTAGAATGATTCAGCCCGTTGTACATTATGCTACAAACTGGCATGAACTTTGCAGATGGATTGAGTTAAGAGTTGTCTTCAAACCCATCGTCACTATTCGGATAAGTCACGATTTATTCCCGAATCACAAATGAACATTCAACCAGTTTATTGTCACCATTGTCATTATATTATTGAGTTTTTGAGTTGGACTGTTCTGTGTCAGAACTGAACCTTGCTACCAGCCAAGTGTTGTTTTGAGAATTAAAAAAGATGAATTTACAGTGGGACACGAATCACAGTGAAGATCCGAATGTGTCAATGTGGCGAGATCGTGTCAAGCTCTGGTCCAAGGTGTCCCACTCTGATACTGGTACTGAGACTTTCATAGCAAGCTTCATGTAATTCCACAGACCAGAGCAATAACACAACCTCATCTTACTGCCAACCTGGCCTTCATATTCACAGCTAAGATCTGGACGGTGCGTGTAAATCCCCCGTGTGTGATTGGTTTTTATTCACTACGAAATCAAAGGTTTATCTTACTGTAACATAGCGATGGTTTCACAGCTGCACACCGAAGAACCAACCTCAGTTAGTCAGTATAGATGCTGTGGAGATATTAGTGGAGCTAGGAGGAATTGCAGATGACATTATAAAGGCTTATAACACATTATTAGGCATTATAACTTGTAGTGTGTAAATAAAGTGTTACCTTATAAGCTGTAAGAATAATCAAGGATCTCACAGTCTACAGAGAAGCATGATCTACCCAGCATTACTGTGTGTTGGAATGGAAATAATAATTCACGATTATGAATGGTGACTTGTCCTTGTTTTGTTCATTCGTGTGAGCCAACCTTGTCAATGTTGTTTAAAAGTGAAACAAAGACCCGTGTTGTACTTAGTTTCAACCGTCCGAGGACGATGTGCTTTGCTGTCTCAGCATGGGGTAATGGAAACGCACCTCAGATCTGATTTGTTCAGGGAATCGGGCTAATAGCCTGAGGTGCTGACCAAGAGTCTGATCTGCTATCTGAGGCTGCATCCAAAATGGCTCCCTATATAGTGCATGACTTTTGACATTGCCCTTATATGGTGCGCTACATCTGCCTGACATTTGGGACCGACACTTGGCAGTGAAAGGTTTGTTTGTTCTTAGGGGCCCCTTGTTCACATGTTTTAACTCTGCACACTTACAGGATAATGTCTCCTAAAATCGTTTGAGAGGATCTTTCTGTTCTCTAGATGTCATTGAGATTTTTCTGCAGTGTTTGAAGATTCTTGGGGAAGAGTCTCCACCCTTCTAGTAAACATACCATTGTTGAATTTCCTTTTGTCCACAGGGGTTAAATTGGGATTTGGGAAATGGGGGAGCCCTTCTTTCTACTTTCCAGTTTTATCTAAAATGTTAAACTGCTGGCCGGTGGAAGTACAAGGACATCAACTCCCCTTTGATCTCATTTCGGCTATCTGTGGAGGAGCTCAGCTCCTGCTGGCTGCCCCCCAGTTTAACCCCTGTTTTTCCAGATTCTGAAGTTGGGTCTGAAAATGGTATGATTGTTGATTTATAATAACAGTTGCACATATCTCTGATCTTTAGAAATCCCTGTTGGGAGATCATTGGGTTTCCTGGTTTTTCCCTTCTGATTGTCAATCTTTCAGCTGTAATTCTTGGAAAACTGTGGAATTGGAATCAGCCTGTTTCGTTGCAGATGTCAGTATCTGTGGGGATAGTTTCAGATGGGGGATGTGCAAACATGGTGAACACAATGTCCCCCTTGTCCTCGTCCAGAATGGCCTGAAGGCTCTACACTACTACCTTGGTCCAAGGACAATACCAAAGGCTCTACACTACTTTGATCCCCGAACATCCTGACCACTGAACTCCCAGTGTCTGTGTAAGTAAAGGGGCAATCTGACCTGTGTATTGCTTCCTGTTTGATTTCTTTTCAAGTTGGGAAAGTGTAAAAGAACCTTGTGTTAGTCTTTTACTTCATAAGATGAATCCCATTTCAGCTGAACCGTGTATATACAGCTTTATGCACACACAAAAACACAGCAAAAGCTATAACATCTATAAATCATGCAACGAATGACCTGATAATTACCATGGACGAAGGAATGTGGAGAAAATGTTGTTGCTTGTTTTTAAATCAAATTCTTGACTTGGCAAATCAGTTCTTATACTTTACACCACCTGGAGGAGAAAACCACCTAGCGCAATCCATAAGTATTTTGACATTAACTCTTCTTTATTTGTTTTGGCAACGCTGGGTCATGTGTCAGCTTTATTTTGAGGGTGTTAACATCTGTGAACTGTGTAGCAATTACAGCTCTTTTTATACATATGGGACAAAAGTAATTGGACAAATTAGCAATCCTGAAGTCTTCTCCTTTAGTGGTTGACCCATAGACATCACCAGACTCTAGCTGACGAGGGACATGCCAATGTGCTGGTATCACAGCCATGGGTTTGGGTGACTGTACAGGTGCCGTGGGTCAGGAGATGGTTGTGTCAGGGTGGAATAAACGTCTTCCAAGGGCTCATTTGGTTAAGGAGACGTTTTACAATTATTTGCCCATTAAAAATCTGAGCATTGTGTTCTCCGCGGAATGCAAGCCGTTGTCAGCGACGACACCCGTGTAATATTGCAAAGCGTGTTCAAATATGGTCACGTGCACGCCGGTGGGCGTTCTGCGTCCGACGACAACAGTACCTGTCGTTGGAGCAGAGCGACCTCCGATTCAGTCGCAAGTCGTTGGCTGACTCCCTGGAGGTCTTTCGACTGAGTGAAAAATCTCGCCACCTGGCGCCAGCGTTGTGTAGCACGGACCCGGGTGACGCACGGCCACCAATCTATCAGGACTTTCCGCAGCATCTGTTCTTCCATCCGAGGATTGACCAGGAAAACCCTGCTTATCTTCAGAGTCGGGCCGGCGGATGGGATTCGGAGTATTACGCCAGGAGTGTTACGCAAGGCTAGGGTCACTGGTTCAATTCCCACAAAGGGACCAGCGCAAAAATGTAGGTACACCCTGGCTGCACCTGAGAAGGGTGTCTGCTGATAGACGGTGAATTGAGCCAAATGAACGTGTCATTTGATGTGAATGAGTCCTGACCTGCCAGCGTGCCTATATAAACCGAAAATCTTTTGTGGTGGTGTTGATTTATTGTTTTTAAGTGTTTGCCTTTTTTTTCGCTACACCTTTTAAATGGTTCCCTCTGTGTTCAGCTTCTAAGCCTTGAACTGACTTTTGTTACAATGACACCTTTTCAAACAGTAATTTGTAAGGCTTGTGTGATTTATTGGGGGGAAAAAAGCACCTGTTATCATTTGAAACATCTGTTGAATGGGTGTCAAGAAGGGAGTGCACACGCGCTCTTAGGGATTTTTCACACATTTAGTCCCTTTCATATAGTTTATTCTTAGTTCGATTCATATGAGAAAAAAAAATAGTTTTTGGTGCAAAGGGACCCAAACCCCTCAGAAGAGCCCATGAAGTGAACCAAACAGAGCCTCTCTGGCAAAGGTGATCTGAGTGCAGTTCTTCAGTTGTTTCCCTTTTTCAGTGCGAACGCTTGGCTTCCCAGGTTCACTTAGAATTATTTCCACAACCAGCACCTCACTCCTTGAGCTCCCTCTCAGCTGCCAAAACCCCTCACTTTACAGCCATAAACTAAAACAAAACGAAATTTACAAGTTGGCCCTACAATGTTGATTGTATCTGTCTGCTGTGTCTTGTAACTGGTGGACGTTAGGGCGGTTACATATTCGTATTAGACTACAACTAGTACAGTATGCATTTTTTTGTTTGTTTGTTTTAATTAGCTTACAGAATAAGTAGTAACATACCTAGCTGGCTGCAGGTCCGGGTGTCATAACTTACTAGTCCGGCATTTTACATTTACCAAGTTCAATGACTGAGTGTGGGAAAACGACATTGGTTCTTTCCAAAACAGAATAATTTGGATGTAAAGAGAACGTTTTGAACTGGCAAGTTGAGTCATCATTAAAAGGCAAGAGCAGTACACAAATTGCCTTTTCACTCCGGAGTTCAGTCTAAAGAGGACCATGTTAAAACACTTACTTCCACTAGGTATTTGGGGGCATAGAACTGAATATCTTTACAAACTGATAGTTCACATTTATGACACGTGGTTAACAGATTGACGCGTCTTGAAGACAGATACTTTGTGTATTCGAACAACAAAAGTTAGATTTAATTAATGGCTCAATATTATAAAACTATTAAGATCCGGCACAGTTAAATGTTGATAATAAAAAACTGGAATGCTGCAGAATTTTCAAAAGATTAAACTGCGAAATCCATTAATTGCACATTGTGTATACAGTAGCCTTATAAGATTAAAACAGCATTTTTCAATACCTTATTGTGGGCCTCTTGTTAGTTGTTAGTAATTATATCATTAGTTTCTTATCGTTGAGTAAAAACAATCACCGCGCTGCTCGCGTAAAAACAGGTCGTGTGCCAAATATGCGCGTGTTATGGGCTGTGTCCGTGCGAGCCATTACAACACTAGGTACCATAAAAGCTCATTGAGGCTCACAGGAGTTGATCACTGTGGCAGCGAGAGATTGTGTTATAGCCCGCCCGACAACATACAGAGACACCGCTGACTTCTGGTTTCTGCTGCCCTGACTGGACTGTGCGCCTCACTTCACTGGATACAATTACTCTCTACCATATCAAGATGTATGCCAAAGATATGAACTCTAAATCAGTGTTCAGCAGTATAAAAGTAAGTTGTTTATTATTACATTTACTGGAGATATGTTTGATTAACCATACTGCAAATTACATTCATTTAAGATAACGTTTTTGGTATTTTCTACAGCAAATTGTTCTCTGTGATATATTTGGGTTCTCCATCTCTGAACTATCTACTGTTACATTTCAACTGCATGTGTGTTAACTTTCAGTAGGAACGTTTCTGTAGTCCATCAATAGATGCTCAATAAACAACCTGTTGAACATCAGGGACACTTCAACAGCACTTCCTAAAAGCCTTTTAGGGTCATTTCAACAGCTAATCAATTTCCACAAGGTAGTCTCAAAATTTTTACTGTACTTTTACTTAGTCTCCTTTGAAAATATGATAGCTGCAACCTTTGGTCCTTTTAGTCATACTGTGACGGCAAAGAGCAACCAGGACGCGTTATCACTCCGTCTGGTTGCTGATGGCTACTTAATGACATTGTATACCTCATGTCTTATTCATCAACTTGACCGATGAAGGCATGCCTTTTCTGAGGATAGCACACTGAACAATGAGCATATTCATCTCCAGAAAACATGAGAACTTGAACCTAGATGAGTACAGGTTCGCTTATTTCACCGAGGGGATTTGTGTGTTCATGTGCTTAGAAAGACAATACATTACCTGTAAATATGCAGAATGGTACCCGGTAAACGGTAAACATGAACGCTGAAACATTTTGCAGTTATCCACCTTTTAAGCGTTCTGTTTTACTCTGCATCTTGAATATGAAATGCCAACGTGTTTTTATTGTTAAAGATGGAATGCAGGGATGGTAGTTTATTTACAATACTAATTATATCATCTCGATTCCTTATTATTATTTCAACACCTTGCAGTTGCAGCTTTGCGTTCTGCCTGAGGAAATACTTAACCACCTGGCAAAAGTTCCAGTTGTCATTGTAGCTACAATTCCTGGAATGTCTCTGTCTGGCGGTGTTAGTCTGTGATCTGTGCTACCTGTGACAACTAGCATGTCTTCTCCGGAACATCTGCTCTGACTTTGTGGTCATAAATATACTGGTATAGTAATGCTGATATCCACATTTTACAGAGTTTGCTCAGAAGACTATTTGCTCCATGGACATTCTGCCTTACACTCTGGTGAGGTATCCAACATGAAAATGGGAACAAGTGTAGCAACGTTTTGTTTATATAATCAGTCCATAAGAAGTTACCCTTAAATGCTGTTTTCATGAGACTGACACTACTGAAGTTCATTGGAGTTCATATGTGCCTAGTCGGTGGACTCAGGAAGGATTCTCCTTGTACTGTATAATTTGCTATGTGTATTTAGTCATAGTGGAACTAGATGTTGCCAAACCTGCAGTGGACTCTAGTACAGCGAGAATGATAAATAGCTCTATGACTCATTGCGTTCAGCCTGGAACTTATTTCTTTGCATGATATCATATGCTTTTGCCTGTAGGGCATTATCGTAGTAGTTCACAGAAGTAGATAAATCCCTACAGAAATCATCCTAATGTACAGCGTGAGTCTCCATAACATACTCCAACTCTGCTTTTGTTACTTCATAGATTTTACGGAAACCATGCATGCAGAGGAAAATTAAAAATGTATCTACAATATT
>JACXGI010015508.1:0-17319 GCA_016801175.1 Esox masquinongy
GTTCAGAATTAACCAATCACATTCAAACTCATGTTAAATAGAAGTCATTACACACCTGCCATCATTTAAAGTGACTCTGATTAATCACAAATAAAGTTCAGCTGTTCTAGTAGGATTTTCCTGACATTTTCTTAGTTGCATCTCAGAGCAAAAGCCATGGTCCACAGAGAGCTTCCAAAGCATCAGAGGGATCTCATTGGTGAAAGATATCAGTTAGGAGAAGGGTACAAAAGAATTTCCAAAGCATTAGATATACCATGGAACACAGTGAAGACAGTCATCATAAAGTGGAGAAAATATGGCACAACAGAGACATTACTAAGAACTGGACGTCCCTCCAAAATTGATGAAAAGACAAGAAGAAAACTGGTCAGGGAGGCTTCCAAGAGGCCTACGGCAACATTAAAGGAACTGCAGGAATTTTTGGCAAGTACTGGCTGAGTGCTACATGTGACAAAAATCTCCCGTATTCTTCATATGAATGGGCTATGGGGTAGGGTGGCAAGACGGAAGCTTTTTCTTACAAAGAAAAACATCCAAGCCCGGCTGAAGTTTGCAAAAACAAACATCAAGTCCCCAAAAAGCATGTGGGAAAATGTGTTATGGTCTGATGAAACCAAGTTAGAACTTTTTGGCCATAATTCCAAAAGGTATGTTTGGCGCAAAAACAACACTGCACATCATCCAAAGAACACCATACCCACAGTGAAGCATGGTGGTGGCAGCATCATGCTTTGGAGCTGTTTTTCTTCAGCTGGAACCGGGGCCTTAGTTAGGGTGGAGGGAATTATGAACAGTTCCAAATACCAGGCAATTTTGGCACAAAAACTTTAGGCGTCCGTTAGAAAGCTGAAGAAAAGAAGAAAAGCAATTATTTTGCCTTTTAGCTAGATTTAGCTTTGTGCAGGTCGAAGTGCGGATATTATTGTTCTAGTTAGCGCTAGCTAGCATGATTATGGTTTCATGTTCGCTAGATAGCCATCAACGAGTCTCTGAAATATGGCAATTCATCTAATGCAATAAATAGCTCAGATGACGTTTTGATTGGTTTAGCTGTTTACTTTGTTTATTCTGTGTTCTGGATTTACGGAAATGGCCCATCAACTTTAACCCCATTTGAAACAAAAGTCTGAGTTCATTGCTCCAGCATCGACTGTTGAAGGTAACACTGCTTCAAATCGTTATTGTAGAAATTTACTGAGCTGATGTATCGATTCATTATACCATTGTATAGGAGAGTGAAAAATCACTAGCTACCTAATGTATTGATAGTAAATTACTGAGTCCATGTATTCACACAGTAGGAAAATGCAAGATGTGCTAATACAGAGCTAAACTAATCAAAGGAACAAGACTAAGCGGATTGAGATCTTAGTCATGTGTTGTTCAAAGGTCAGTTATTTCATGAGATGTTGTCCCACCTTCTTGCCCATGCAAAAGGTGTTTCTGAACTGTACGGGAGACAGATTCGCTGATCTTGAGTTAGTGTCTTTCTGTCTCTATTTGCAAATGTTAATAAACTGTATTTGTGTTAAAGAGTATTTTGATCTCTACCTTACCTGCCTTAAAGGGTTCTGACTTTAGATTTCTGTCACGCCGGTCAGTATGCTCGTAGTTAGTAATGACAAATGTCAGATTCTAATGGAATTATAGAACCGATATACAACTTACTGCCGATAGGTGGCGTTAAGTTGCATAGGGCACCTACAAATAAAAACAAATTCAAGATGGCTGCAGTACTGGATGAGAAAAAACCTTGCATCTAGTGGGGTCAATGGTCCATTCATTAATTCATTTGGACATTACAGTAATATGTCCCAATACTTTTGGTGGCCTGAAATAGCAGGACTATGAATAAAAAATATTGTGCACTTTATATTTATAAACCTTTCTTGTCACCTATTTTGAGGGAACAATTCAAATGAAGGAAATCCAAGGAGCTTGATTATGGTATCAAATTTATCCAGTTTGAAATAAAGTACATCGGTAGAGCCAGTGCTTATTTTGTAAATCAGGAGGTCCCGGAACACATTTGTGCACATGACAGACATGGATCCGGTTGGCAAATCGATGCGAATTGGCTACAGCACATCGGTAGCTCAAACAACGGAAAACAAAAAGCTAAAACTTTCACAATCTTGTCAGGCAGTGCTGAGGCTACAAGAGGCTGCAGGAAAAGACAACTTTATGAACTCTGAATGCTTTTAGTAGAATGTTTACAGTGCAAAGCGAACAGAGATGGAAAAAGACAAGTCATGCGCAGCAGACCGGATCTGTGAAAAGTTGTTGCCCGGAACAAACTGAGGAAAATCTGAGAGGTGCTGGATCTTGTTCCGGCAGGATCCGGCTCAAATTAACCACTGGGTAGAGCCACACCTGAGTCACAACAAGTTAAAGCCTGTCTACCTCAGGGTTTCAAGTTCAAAGCTTTACGTGACATTCAGACACTCTTATGCAATTATATTTCTTCTGATATAATAGCTCACTGAGAAAGAATGACTGATATGATCACAGAATACCTGGCAGTATAGACTTGGGAAATTCCCAGACATTTTGCATCTAATTTAAATGGATAACTAATTTTAAAAGTAATGACCAAATGTCTTTGAGGCCATGATCCACAAAATATTTAATATAACTTTTTATGACCCTTTCATCTCTCGTGGACAGAGGAAGTAACATGCTTTTTTGAGAGTTTTACTGCTTGGCAGCTGAAATTAAAGGAAAGGTTGGCTATTTATGATCCTGGGGCCTTTTTTTTGGAGTATCTAGCCTAATCCTGGACTGTGGAAACATAATTGTTTGGAATAAATACAGTTTTGAGAGTTTATGATTTTTCCCGCAGTCTCTCTCTAGGCTAAAATGGAACTGAATGAGGCAAGTGATGTAGCGTTCGAAGATATATGATACATTTGGTTTTCCAAAATGGGAAGGCGCCACAGTGTATTGATATAGATTTTCGTATGTTCTCCTGAAAAATTTGTGCCACAACAAGCACTGTATCAATGGTTATGTTCTATGTGAAACCAAACTATTTTTTTCATAAACAATGCCCTACATCACAACATCTGTAAACTTCCGCACTTGAGTTAACAGTGCGCTGCTTTTTCGAAACAGCCGAACTACAGTGCTGACCTCATTGGAGTTTACTAGCCAGCAACAAGCACAATTTACGAAAATATATCAAATTGTTTCTATAATGTGCAGTCCCCTATTGTGTTAATAAAATGAAATCTAGCTAATTTTTTAAAAGACAGGCCGTCATTCCTGAATGTAATCAGTCAGGGAAAATAACTGACATGGCAATTCCCAACAGTATCAAAATCATGCCAATACTCCATAGTAGTAATAATTTCAGTACCTCCCCATACTATTCATGCAGAACGGGACTTATGACAGAATTATCCTAATAGCTATTACATGCCTACTTACAGAATTGAGAGTTATCCGTTTTATCCCTCAAGCCTCTGCCTCTTCCAGTTTCTTTGGGGATGTGGAAGTTTTCTGAATGTGCCCGGTTGATAAGAAAGCCGGTTTCCAGATAAATCCTTGTTGCAGACAGATTTGCGTCGGTTTACTAGCAGCTAATAGAACTTCTTGGCATTTTTGTTTGAGTTAGTAGTTTATACTAGCTAGCGTGGGCTACAGTTTAGTAAACAAACCCGGTTGCCAGATAAATCCTCCTCGCAGACAGATTCACATCGGTTTACTAGCAGATAATACAACTTGCTGCCATTTTTGTTCGAGCTCGTAGTCTATACTAGCTAACACGAGCTACAGTTCTGTAAACAAAGCCGGCTACGGACTCAGCCTCCTCACAGATTCATCTGCGCGGCAGCTGGTTATACATTTTCCAGAAAGAATAAACAGCAATAACCTATGAAACAATGCTCGCATTGACACAAATTGTTTTCGGAGAACATACGGAGACCTATATCAATATACCCTGGCCTTCCTGTTTTGGAAAACCAATTGTATCATATAATTTTAAACGCTATATCGGTTGCCCCGTTCACTTTCATTGTAGCCGGGAGTGGCTTCTTTTAAAAAATCGTAAAACTCTCAAAACTATATTAATTCCAAAAAATAATGTCTCAACAGTCCAGGATTAGGCTAGATAATCTTAAAAAAGGCCCCAGTATAAAAAATAGCGAATCTTTCCTTTAATGACCATTTATCCCCTTTAACCAAGAAGCATTTTCAACCTACAAAGTGATACTATTGTACTCAGTGTTGCCCTTCCTTCTGTATACAGCAACTTAGCATGACATTAGTTTGCTAATATATTAGGGGTTTTATTGCACCCTTTTCAACAAACAAAATAACCACAAAACATCAGTTGCCAAAACATAGAAATTATTTTGCATTAAAGAGTTTTAGTTTTTGAATGTGTGATATGTATACACTGATGAGCCAAAACATGAACACCTGCCCAGTATAAAGCCTGTCCTCCATGTGCTGTCAAAACAGTGCCGACCCACCGAGGCATGAACTCTACAAGATTCCTGAAGTTATCATATGGTATCTGGCACCAAGACATTAGCAGCAGATCCTTCAAATCCTGTAAGTTGCGAGGTGGAGCCAACGTGAATCAGACTTTTTGGTCCAGCACATCCCACAGATACTCAATCAGATGGGATAACCAACATTTCCCTCTCGCATCGATGAGCCTTGGGCTCCCAACACCCTGTCGCCGGTTTCTTGTTTGTCCCTCCTCACACCACTGTCGGTAGGTACTCACTGCTGCCCAGGAACACCCCACAAGCCTTGCTGTTTCAGAGATGTTCAGACCCAGGCCATAACAATGTGTCCTTTGTCAAAGTTACTCAGGTCTTTATTCCTGCCCATTTTCTCATACATCCAACACTTTCACTATGACAACTGATGGTTCGCTTACCATCTAATCGACCCATATCTTGACATATGCCCTTGTTAGGAGAGGATCAATGTTATTCACTACACCTGTGTGTGGTCATAACGTTTTGGCTCATCAGTGTGTGTGTGTGTGTGTGTATACAGCTCTGGAAAAAATTAAGAGACCGCTGCAAAATAATCAGTTTCTCTGGTTTTACTATTCATAGGTATGTGTTTGAGTAAAATGAACAGTTTTGTTTTATTCTCTAAACTACTGACAACATTACTCCCAAATTCCAAATAAAAATATTGTCATTTAGAGTATTTATTTGTAGAAAATAACTGGTCAAAATAACCAAAAAAACAATGCATTTTTTTCAGACCACAAATAATGCAAAGAAAACAAATTTCTATTCATTTTTCAACAACAAAATACTAATTTTTTAAATTAGGAAGAGTTCAGAAATCAATATTTGATGGAATAACCCTGATTTTTATCACAGCTTTCATGCATCTTGGCATGCTCTCCACCAGTCTGTCACATTGCTGTTGGGTGACTTTATGCCACTCCTGGCACAAAAATTCAAGTAGCTTGGCTTTGTTTGATGGCTTGTGACCATCCATCTTCCTCTTGATAAAATTCCAGAGGTTTTCAGTGGGGTTCAGGTCTAGAGATTGGGCTGGCCATGACAGGGTCTTGATCTGGGGGTCCTCCATCCACACCTTGATTGACCTGGCTGTGTGGCATGGAGCATTGTCCTGCTGGAAAAACCAATCCTCAGAGTTAGGGAACATTGTCAGAGCAGAAGGAAGCAGGTGTTCTTCCAGGATAACCTTGTACTTGGCTTGATTCATGCGTCCTTCACAAAGACAAATTTGCCCGATTCCAGCCTTGCTGAATCATCCCCAGATCATCACCGATCCTCCACCAAATTTCACAGTGGGTGCAAGACACTGTGGCTTGTAGGCCTCTCCAGGTCTCCGTCTAACCATTAGACGACCAGGTGTTGGGCAAAGCTGAAAATTTGACTCGTCAGAGAAGATGACCACCAAAGCAGTGGTTTTTATACTTTTCCTCATTAAATTAAATTTGGTTCAGGTATTCACCTAATCAGTACCTCATTAAGTAAAATGTGCCTGTGTTGGAATTTAACAGACACTGGAATGGAATGGCTGCCATACATGTAGAGATGCTGATTTAAGAAAAATTAGGAGTCGTCCCTTAATTTTTTCCAGAGCTGTATATATACATACACAACCCCATTTCCAAAAAAGTTAAGACGCTGTGTAAAATGCAAATAAAAACAAAATGCAATGATGTGCAAATCATATACATTTGTGCTCAAAAGTTTGCATACCCTTGGAGAATTGGTAATATATGTACCATTTGTAAAGGAAACATGAGTGAACAGGCAAAACACATTTTTTTATTTCTTATGGGATTCACATTCAACTGTAGGTCATAACAGAATGGCACAATCATAAAACAAAACATGGCAACAAAAAAAATGAGCTGACCCGTTTCAAATGTCTGCATACCCTTAGTTCTTAGTATTGCCCCCTTTAGTGTTTCAGACCCCACCAGTTCACCAGAGGTAGCACACAAGCTATCCTCTTGGTCAAACTCTCTAGACAGAATAGTGTTCGACAATTCTATCACGTCACCCATTCGCTGTGCCTGAGCATGTGTGACGGCACAAGCGGGGAACACCTGTTGATAACTCTGCCAGCTCCTCCGAAAGAGACTGGTCAATTTTATCCAACATCTCCAATATGGGTATTGCCTTTCCACTGGAAATATCGTTGTCCATTACAAACGTCACCCCTTTTACTGGCAACATAGGACGTACTCCTCCAACTCTGTCCACTGACTAGCTCAGAGTGTACGTTCACAAAGTGCAATGGCACTGGGACACTTCCCATTTCAATTCCCTGGACTAACACACAGGATCCACAGTATGTAGTTTCGGAGAAGGGCAACACGTCAGATAGGATGAATGACTGCGCCGCACCAGTATCTCTAAGGATCCTAACCGGACGCTGAGACGCATCGTTACCTGATAGGGACACAAATCCCTCAAATATGAATGGTTCATAACTGCGATCTGAGACTGGGATCATCAAGCCACATTTACCGTGAGGCACCTGTCATTTCTCTGACCTAACAACAGTACGAATTAGCCCAACACCTGTTGGTGGCTTGGCGCGCAGAGGTGTCCCTTGTTTGCGTTTCAGCAGGAAGCACTCATTAACCATATGTCCTGGCTGATGACAATAAAAGCATTGTACGTCTTTCGGTCTAGTTTGATGTACTGTTGGTCGACTAGGGCTAGGAGCCGGTGGCTCTGCAGCCCTAATCTCCGTACGAGTCGAGAATACGCTCTTGTGCATCAACACGAATTCGTCTGCCAATACAAAAGCTTCCGACAGTGAGTGCACTTTCTGTTCGTTTAGGTAAACAACAATGCATTCAGGTAAGCAATTTTTAAACTCCTCCAACAAGAGTAACTCCCGAAGTGAATTAAAATCAATCACCTTACAAGCAGCGAGCCATTTGTCAAACAGATTTCCCTGTCTCTAGCAAACTCCACGTAAGTCTGGGTAGATGAATTTTTATGGGACCTAAATTTCTGTCGATATGCCTCAGGAACAAGCTCATAGGCACGAAGAACAGTTGCTTTGACCACGCCATAATTCAAACTGTCTTGAAGAGGTAGCACTGACAAAACCTCTTGGGCTTTTCCTGTCAATTTACACTGGAGCAATAAGCACCATACCTATTCAGGCCATTTCAATGCTACTGCTATACGCTCAAACACACTAAAATAAGAGTCAACCTCTGACTCTCTGAACACTGGTACCAAGGCAATCTGTCTGCTGATATCAAAAGTAGTAGAAGACCACGCTGGTGAGGATGGCTCATTAGCAGCACAGCACGAGCAGTCTCTGCCTCCAGTTCCATCTTACGCAACTCTTGGTCAAGTTCCAGCTTACGCAGCTCCAGTTCTTGATCAAGTCTACGTGTCTCCTGCTTTGCCTCGAGTCTGCGAGACTCCTGTTCGGCCTCAAGTTTACGCAACTCCTGTTCGGCCTCAAGTTCGAGTTTACGCATCTCCAACTGGAGAGTTTCTCGCCTGATCTGTGCTCTCTCTTCCGCCTTCACTTGGAGCCGTGTCGAACGGACATCCCTTCTGGCGTCACTGTCTGACAACGGGGAGAGTGGCTCAAAAATGGGCAGTGTGGCTGGAGCCTTGGCCTCGCCCTCCTCCTCAGACATGAACGGGCTCACATGAGCAGCAGCCACAACCCGAACAGGAGCAGCAGGCTCATGCAGCGGCAACACAAGCACCTGCTCCTCCAACAAAACATGTAATAAAAGTTCTGACCTCCGCTTTAACTAAACTCTTCGGTATTGGTAAAGAAAAATGGTCAGCCAAAGCCAGTAAATCCACTTTACGGCATGTATCAAAATCCTCTCACGTGGGGTTAGTCAAAAAGGCATCCAGATCAAAAGTAGCCATTGTAAGCCAGCAACACGAGCCAACAAATACCGAACACTACACCAGCCGAGTTAGTGTAGTGTAAAGGCACAGTGAGAACAACCGACACAGACAACCAAAGCTACCGTCAAACATAAAACGTTTATTATAAAAAAAACGGTAAAGGGGGTAGGGAAAAGGGGCTGAGCTGGACCCAAGAAATGAAATAATATAGTCAAAACACCCCTAAACTGAACTTGCCTGCCTCAAGAACCGCTTGGCTGACTTCTAACCAAGACAGAAATACAGTGGGTGGTCCATTCAGTTCTACCTAGTGTTTTTAGACAAAGTTTTCCTACGGGTTGTGTATGCCCAAGGGCAACTTGCTAAAAAAAAACTTTTCCCAGGGACACGGGGATAAACAAATCACACAGGTTGAACAAGGACTAAACAGCATACAGCAAACAATTGACTAGACAACACCAAACAAAACACCACAGCAATACATACTCACATGAAACAGGACAAAGTGAGATGTATGTGCTAAACTAAGTGATGTATGTATGAACGTGTCTGTCTATCAAAAAAAGTGAGATGTATGTGTTAAACTAAGTGATGTATGTATGAACGTGTCTGTCTATCAAAAAAGGTATGTATCTCAAGAGTGTATGTCCATGTGGGGTAAATCAAAAGAGTCTCTTTGGGGGAACCAACTGACTGGGTTTTTAAACCAGGGATGTGTGATGTGATTGGGTAATGGAAAAAGGAAAAGGGGGTGCAATTAGGATGGGTGTCCACTGATTGGTCCACCTCAGCAGTCAGGTGATGCACTCATGACTGCCAGGTGGGAAACACCAACGAGCACAATCAAGAACATAAGGGACACCTGTGGAAATGTCAGGAGGGGAAAAAACACAAACGCGCATACAGGGTACCTGCATGCATAACATGAATGCATGAATATAGCTTGAATATAGGTTGTGTCCTGTTCGTTATTAGTCACACATGTTTGTATTAGTCCTGAGTGTTTGCACCTGTTCCTAGTTAGACCTACCCCTCTTATGTCAGTGAATTCCCTTTAATCCTTGTGAAGCATTGTTTTCTGTTGTGTGTTTGTGGTCCGAGGTTACAAGTCTCCAAGCCTGTTTGCAGTCTACCTGTATTTATTTTGTAAAAGAGTTCAGTGTGTTAGCCTGCCTCAGTTTATCCTGTCTGCTGTTTTATTTTTGCTCCTTGCTTGGTTTTTCATTTTTGATGATGGGAAAGAAAAGTAAATTAAAGAACATGAAACAAAGAACCGAAGCTCTGCGCTTGAATCCTTCCTTGGCTATGAATGCAAATCGTGACAGCAGTCTTTTGTAATAGTTGTCTATGAGGCCCCGGTTTTGACCATAAAGCTCTATTTTGGTCTCGTCACTCCAAATTACAGTGTGCCAGAAGCTGTGAGGCGTGTCAAAGTGTTGTTGGGCGTATTGTAACCGGGGATTTTTGTGGCATTGGTGCAGTAAAGGCTTCTTTCTGGCAACTTGACCATGCAGCTCATTTTTGTTCAAGTATCGTCGTATTGTGCTTCTTCAAACAACCACACCGTCTTTTTCCAGAGCAGCCTGTATTTCGCCTGAGGTTACCTGTGGGTTTTTCTTTGTATCCCAAACAATTCTTCTGGCAGTTTTGGCTGAAATCTTTCCTGGTCTACCTGACCTTGGCTTGGTATCAAGAGATCCCCGAATTTTCCACTTCTTAGTGATTGAACAGTACTGACTGACATTTGCAAGGCTTTGGATATCTTTTTATATCCTTTTCCATCTTTATAAAGTTCCATTACCTTGTTACGCAGGTCTTTTGACAGTTGCATTCTGCTCCCCATGGCTCAGTATCTAGCCTGCTCAGTGCATCCACGTGAGAGCTATCAAACTCATTGACTATGTATACACAGACACTAATTGCAATTTAAAAAGCCACAGGTGTGGGAAATTCACCTTTAATTGCCATTTTCACCTGTGTGTGTCACCTTGTGTGTCTGTAACAAGACCAAACATTCAAGGGTATGTAAGCTTTTGATCAGGGCCATTTGGATGATTTCTGTTATCATTATGATTTAAAAAGGAGCCAAACAACTATGTGATAATGAATGGTTTCATATGATCACTATCCTTAAATAAAATACATTTTTTTCACATGAGCAGTCATATTCTCATAATCAATGGCAAAATTCACAATTTCTGCCAGGGTATGCAAACTTATGAGCACAACTGTATATTGTTCAGTATTAATGGTGCCTTCACAGGTGTGCAAGTCACCCATGTGCACTAATGCACCCTATACCGTCACGGATGCTGGCTTTTCAACTGTGTGCTGATAAGAAGTTGGATGGTCCAACTTCAGCAGACCACAGTACAGTTTTCCACTTCGCCTCAGTCCATTGTAAATAAGCTTGGGCCCAGAGAAGTCAGCAGCGGTTCTGTATCTTGTTTATATATGGTTTCTTCTTTGCATGGTAGAATTTTAACTTTTGTGTGATTTTCGTGAAAGAGTGCTAATGTTAAAATAAGCAGTTAAACAGACAACATTTAACTTTTTTATTATATCAAATTTCATCTAAATTTCATCTATTGATGTTAATTGTAATCATTTAGAAAAACATTTTTTATGTCTTTTTTAACATTTTCTGACACACTTTCCAATATCTTTTCATTACCTTAACAAATAAAAGTTGAGAAATCATAAGTAACGAAATCTATATATTCAAAGGATTTTTATGGCATGCACACCTGCATATACAGATGGGATTTCATTCTAAAATGTTATTTTAAATAAAGACACATTTTAAATTCAAAGAATTATGTCATTACCGTAACGTAATCCTGTTTTTCACAAAGATTTTCTTTGTGGTTATGTCTTTGGGAAGTTATATTTAAAAAAAGTCACATCAGTAGAAAGGGAATGCTACATATTTCCCACCCATCTCAAACTTTTTCTGTAGTGTTGTAGTGTAATTTTAATATTTGGCAAAGATGGGAGTGTTTCAGTAATGAAAATTTACATTACAGTAATTAAAGGCCATGTAATTAATCCCAATTTAGCAAACTAAAGTTTTACTAAGTGTAACAAGTTGTAACAACAATTTCTTTTTTAATAAATTTTTCAAAAAATGTACAGATCCCTCCCCAAGCTCTCTTCTGACCAAACACATTCCATCCTACACCTAATAGTGCTGTACCATTAAACACAATTAACTGATTATAATTTTTTTTTTTAATTGTGGAGTGCTCCGCCCAAATCTCAAGCAGCATACTGAAGTGTCTGGCAGACGATGTTGCAGGAATGGGCTCAGGGATGACTTCTTTGATATCCGTCTCATAGTACCAGACCTTGTCACCAGGGAACCGTATAGCTGGTACAAAGAACCTGTTTTCCTCTGCTCTGCTCATGGTCTTGATTTCATATTGTTCACCAACAATCTGATATAGAATGAGAAGTAGCTAACAATTTGAATTCTGAAAAAGCTATGTTAAAATTTCATGGTACAAATTGAGCTGTGCCATCTTTCTTAATATAGGCCTACCTGTGTGACTGTGCCAGGGTAGAGATCTCCATCATAATCAACAAGAATGCAACCTTGATTTCAACCTTGATTGCGGGACCGTTCTACTCCTCACCCACGAGCCGTTGGAGGGGGTGTAACATGCTCCTCATGAGATTCCTCCACCTCCTTTGGACAAAAAATGAACGCTGTCAGAGAGAAACAGTCGCAGGAAGGACTACAAAAGCAGGAGACATCTCTTGTTCTGAAGGTTCTGTGGCAACAAGCTATAAAAAAGGAATCAATTATTTAAAAAACAATTTAAATCATTTAAATGATAATTCATACTTAGTCACAATTCAAATTGTTATTTATATCAATGAGAGCGATCTAGCTAATTAAAATGACCAAAACAACAAGGCAGGAGTTCAGACATTTCTAGAGATGTAACAGATTATTACACTTTCATATACAGGTATGAAAGAGGAGAGGTTTTCCATTACGACGTGCATCAGCAATGTCTGTCCCATAAGCCCCGATCCGGTCTGCAAGGTTCTTCGGAGCATCTCCAAATCCGTCTGGGGCTCCTTTACCGTGTGATGCCTCAGTGAAGCTCCACGTGACTGTTGTGAAACCTTTCAGGAATGGAACTTTCGACGCCATGTAATGTGCTGTTTTGTTCATGTACTGAGACGTTGGCCCATCAGAGAGGAAGTGATCCAAGATTGGATCAAGGTGGGCCCATGTGGCAATGGCATCATGCTGTAGGCCCTCAGAGAGTGTGGCAAATTACTCCACTGTTCCACCAGCAAAGTAGAGCACTCCAGTGTGAATCGTCACCTACTTGTGTGACCCTCCAAAGTGGGCATCTTTAATCTCCCGGCTCGATTTGCAGTTATAGTTTTCACTATAGTCTACATGGACTACAACTTGGTCCTTGGTCAAGCTTTCCTTCAGCTTCTTTAGATGGTTATACTGGTGACTAATGTTATACAAATGAGTGCAGAACCAAGGGAGGCTCTCATTGGTGAGCTCTACAAGCCAGTCTATAGTTCCAAACTTTTTCCCCAGGACAACAGTTTTCCCTTTAATCTCTGAGGTTGAGCCATCTTGATTCTTCCTGGAGTATTGAGTGGATCTAGTAACCCACTCTTCCCAGGACACAATGATGCCCTTTATGTTTGGGTTAATCTCTGAAGGGAAGGTTGTATTATGACATTTGTCACACCTATTATACAGCTCTGGAAAAAATTGAGACCACAGCACTTTTTTCTTTCCTTTCCAAAAAAGTTGAAAAGGAAAGTTTTGAGTGAGGAGCAGAAGCGTTTGATTTGCAGTGGTCTCTTAATTTTAACCCTTCTGTTCCTCACTCAAAACCTTCCATTTCGACTTTTTTGTAAAGGAAAGAAAAAGTTGCAGTGGTCTCTTAATTTTTTCCGGAGCTGTACATGCAGTTCGAAAGGATCACAAACTGATGCGGCCACCAGTTCTGCAGGTGTTATAATCTTTGTGATGCCCAGCTGGTGTAACTTCTTCACCTTTCCATGGAAGTTCTCATGTATCTTGCCTCCACAAGTCTCCCTGTCTGCAACTCGGGGGCTGACAATCGAAAAGGGCCGGCGTTTGAAGAACTGAGATTGAGAGACCTTCAGATTAGAATTCTCTATAAGAAACCTCTTGTGGAGATTTTCAGTTGTGTCTGTGAGGTACCTTTTCCTATAATCTGGCCATATTTCCTTACTTCCCCAGTTTTTCCACTGATTATGTTTGTGATGTCATCCCTGTGAAGGTAGCTCCCATTCTCTTCCTTTTGTTTGTCACAGTCAAGACCACAGTCTTTCTCCTCTTATGGGTCTGGTTTCCTAGAAATATTACCAATATTATAACACTAACACTACACCAATAGTAAAATCTATAACATCTAACAATACACAACACATCCTATGTCCTATTTGGTATGTATAGGTAATAGTAGTAGAGCGAAATTTCTATGTACGTGTGTGTAAACCTCTATTCGACACACAAGGATTAACTGTCGTCTACAGGGGGCGCTACTATATATTGTGGTAAGTATATGAACATTATTTCCCCTTCAACTGTGAGCCTACCTCTCTCTTTCCTTCTTCCTATACTCCTCAAGTAGCTCAGGATTGCAGGATAGCTTTTCTCTGTGTCTCTACACCCTAGCTCTTGTCGCAGCCTTCTTCTCTTCCAACATTGTAGATCTTCATATCAAAAAGGTTACTGTAGATTACTGGTCTAATATAATAATAATCTCTAACAAACAATTCAAAACTGTTCTTATATTTATCACTGTAACAGCATAATTCATCACTGTAACAGGCAACTGTAATGAAAGATGTGTTACGGTAATGAATGTACTTGGGCTTAGCTAGCATAAAAAGGTGACCTAGCAAAAATCACTATATTCCCACACCACTCTTTCTATTGTGATGTTACGAGCGAGGGGGCGTGACATCAGCTACATGGGGTGATGCCGGTGCCCAACTGTTCATCATTGGCGACCACACACCTGTTCCTTGTTTGTCAATCGACCTCAGTACTTAGGAGCCCTGACATCCTGTCCCTGCCGGATCGTTAAGTCTCATTTGTATGTTGACGCTCGTCCAGCTACGTTGTTACCAGTTTTTGCTCTGCTCTGTTTGCCTGTCTGTTGCAGTTCGTGTACTCACCCTGTTCTCTCATTCTGCCTCAGGATTACCGTCTCATCTTTCACTCACCTGGATACACACCCCGAAGCCAGATCAGCCTACCACACCGTGACCAACACTCACCTTCACGCTTCCTTGGGATTCTGGACCCGTCCTCACATCACCATCCATAACTGCCCCCTATCCGTGTTTCCTCATTCTAACCTGTGTTACGTCAATAAAACCCCACCTCATTTCTATTTTTTATGTCCAGTCTGCTTTTGGGTTCCGACCAGATTCTTGACATCCTGTTCATCCAATAGCTATCCCAGGGCTGTAAGCTGGCATTTTTTACAAGGAGCACATGTGCTCCTAGGTTTAAAATGTAGGGGCACACAAAAAAACATTGGTGCACAAGTAAAAGTAGTTGAGATAGCTAAAGAAGAGGCTAGTCAATTAAAACTATGACGTAGTCTATAATTAATTTTATTTTGAGTTGTCTACTCAGCTCTAGTCCTGAAATATACAACTGCTTCCTCATGGCTGACTGAAACATCCCGGGGCGTTTTTTGTAGGTTTTTACCACACCGCGTAAGCGGAGCCGGCCAAGAAGAGCAAATGTCACTGACTGACGGACTGACTACCCTCGGACGTAGTCAGTCCGTCGGACTTGTAAACTATAGGTCCCGCGTTTAAATCTCCTTACAAGTCAAAACAAATCATGCATTAGGATTTCGTCCGGATAGACAAAAGCTTTGCTGGTTATAACCTTCTGTATGTATGTTACAGTAAGCCTAAAATAAAACTGTTTACGGTTTTACAGTATATTGTATATAACCGTAAACAGGATTTTCAAAGTACGCATCTGTGCATGCTTTTTGGGTCAGGATAGACAAAAACATTGCTGGCTACAACATTCAGTAGCTACGTTATAGTAAGCCTAAACTAAAACTGTTTGCGGTTATACAGTATTGCGACTATTTCTGGTGGATTCCACGATTCTCTCGTCTTTTCACTTGATGAAAAAGTTAGTTATCGTCACCTTTATTGATAGTTATTGTATCAATGTCATTCACGAATGAAAGAAAAACGTACATTGTTGTGCCATGAAATGAAATAGCTTTGGCAGTGTAAAGTTCAGTCTCGCTAGCAATTGCCCAATTCTTATGACTCTTCCAAGCGGTAAGTTAGTAGACACTGGTAAGCCTATTACTGGCTAATAAGCTGTTAAAACGGCTAGTGGCAAAATGTCATAGATGCTATTTGTGGTGGAGGTAAACTTAATTAAGAAACGTTGGTCAGTTTAACACAATGCTTAATGGTGACTAGCGACTGGCCAAACGTGTAGGGCCGTGGCGTAGTGGTTAAAGACAATGCCTCTCGCGTGGGCTCAATGCCTCTCGCATGGGCCCAGTGAGGGCAACATTTATTAATTTTAATTGCGGGCCGGGTGAACTAGGCTTGCCTGGTTCCGTTTTCTGGTTATTACATAGGCATCTCTTCATCGAGTATGCTTTTTCGACAGGTTGTGTTTAACAACTGAGTATTTTTTGTTAGGATTCCCCACTACAAAACATGTACATGTGTCTACAAGTTGTCTCGGTATTTGCAGAACATAAGCTTAGGTTCAGATTGAAACTGTAACCAAGCGAAAGCTTTTCCACACTCTACGTTGTACCTGCATGTTTTCGCGCTGTTGGCTGTGGCAACAAGAATGGGTAGCACAGCAACAGCATCTGAGGTGCTAGCAGTAGCACCTTCTTGTGTTGTTGTTGCTGGCTTGACTGCGACTGCCTCGATCATCAGACAGACTGATCTGGTTTCTGTTCATCTTTCCCTATAAAATACTATTTTACTGTCTTCTTTCAACGTTGTATATCGTCTCAAGATAGGTAACTAGGCTTCGACTGGCTTACTGAGCTGCGTGTTGCATTATTCTATTTTGTTTGTTCATTAGACAACTATGAAACACAATAGCAAAAATACAACTATGGAAGTATGCGGGGTTTTTTTGCCATTTGCGCACATCTATTTTTAGTAGTATATGCGAGGAATATGGTCGCACTATAGATCCCTGCATCCATCCCTAGACAAAGCATTGACAGGCATCAGCATGCCTTCCCATTTTGTCTGGGTGTCAACTACACAACTGTACTCATAATCCTCTGTGCTAGGAGTGTCATACAAAACACTCCCAACAGCAAGGAAAGAACATGGGCCTGTCTGGAAGTTAGGTTGCTTTATAGAAGGGTAGCCCCACCCTGTTCCTCGATAACTACCTTCCTGTAGGTTCCCTCTCAAACTCTAATTTGAAAATCTAAGTCACAAATGGGATTATAGAAAAACATTTCAGGGCCGTGGATCTCCAGAAACAGGGTTGGCAGCCCTGATGTGTAGGCCAAATTCAGAACAGTTCATTTCTTGTGGAAGTACATCAGGTTGTCTACACAAATACAATCACCAATTTATTATGTACACTTGCTTGGTAACACAAATAGCCGAACAGGGGACAATGTGGCTGCAACTCTATATATAAAGCGTACAGACGTTGTTCTACCAAACATTAGAATGGGGAAGTGTGATTTCAGTATGCAATAAGGCACGAGGTGGTGTGGTATACAGGTGCTGGTCATATAATTAGAATATCATCAAAAAGTTGATTTATTTCAGTAATTCCATTCAAAAAGTGAAACTTGTATAATGTATACATTCATTCCACACAGACTGATATATTTCAAGTGTTTATTCCTTTTAATTTTGATGATTATAACTGACAACTAATGAAAACCCCAAATTCAGTATCTCAGAAAAT
>JACXGI010015509.1:0-17319 GCA_016801175.1 Esox masquinongy
TGATAAGACAAATAAGCGACTGAAATGCGCTTGTCTTTTAAATAATAATGTTGTGAAATTAGGCTACATTATGGGGCATTATTTTAAAAATTTATATTGCTTTTTTGTCATTATTTCATCAAAACAAAATTGTCAGGCCTACTGTACCTGACTGTTGTAGTCTAACTTTTATTTATTTGTCAATGCAATTGATTTGGAAAATACCATTTTGAAAGCTACACCCACCTTTCATGACTTTTCCTAAAGAGGTGTAGCATATTACATTGTTCCGTTATCAGAATTCAAAACTCACAAACTGAAAACTATTTGGAGACTAATTATTGTTTTTTTACTCCCTATTTCAAATAACTGTTTGGGTATGTGACAATACAAGCATTTTAACCCATCTTTAGATTTGGCATCTATGGACAAAGGCCATCAAACGTTATATAAGCCAGGCCCGTAGGTTAAAAAACCCATCTTTCTCCTTGAGTTAATGTGGAGTAATTAACAGTAATTTGTCAACTTAAGGCCATACAGGAAATAAACGAATTACAATACAAGTCTGTTCAAACGCCATTTTATTAGAAACTTTAGAAAAATCCATCATTATTTACCTCTGAAAAAATTAATGAAACAATGATGGGTTGAAAGTGTAGCCTATTGCCAAATAAACAAACTAAACGTCCTTCATGTAAACGCGCTATGTTAAACATTTGAATTATACGTTCGTTTGGGTCTAGTGGGACATATTTTAATTTATCAAAGAAATCTGGTGGGAAAAGTAATATATTTTTTATTTTAAGAAGTTTTTATTGATAGAAACAGATGTAGTCTTCAGGAAATATTTGTGCAGAAAAGTATGACACAATAAGTCATGTTGGCTTGGTAAAAGTCTGCAATTAGCCTACATAAATGTGCCTCGTGGTGGCCATTCTTATTTTTTATTTTATGTTTTTGTCCATGCCACACGGCACTGCAACTTGCCGTGGTATACCATGGTATAACGAGGCATACCACAGCATGCCTCGTCACGGACCGCCCCCTTGGCTCTGGAATTAAATGAGTGACATCTGTATAGTCTTGCACTGGAACCAATGGAGTGGGTGACTAAGAAAGTGCTGCAAGCTATACTCTCTAATTTCCCCCATGAATTGACACTCTATTTGGATTCTCTATAACCTAGCAAGTAATCCTTGAAAACCATGTTCCACGTCACAACGTCTAGTTTTTTTGATAAGGCAATTTGCATAGACCAAATTCAGGTATAGTCTTGCACTGGAGCCAATGGAGTGGTTGGCTAAGAAAGTGCTGCTGGTGTAATATACGTTGAGACAGACAGATACCCTAAAGAAGTTGGTCAATAGGATAAGCAAGGGAAAATAGTCTGGCAGGGGACGTGTATGGTCATACAGAATTCTGACTCTAAGGCCATTTACAAAAACACTGGTAATGGAAAACGCAGTGGTAAGACACTGCAAGTATATATTTTTTTAATGTTTCACCAAGTGTGTGTGTGTGTGTGTGTGTGAGTGACAAAGAGAAACAGACAGCATAGAAGTTGGTTACTTCATTGTTTCACCTACCATGTAATGTCCAATGGACTTACATTAACCATCTCTTTACTCTGGTCATTGTTCCACCATCTTTAAATGCATCTCCTATTCCTCACAACCCTATAGGGAGGAATAAATGAGACACCTGCACACCAACAATCAGGTCAATCGGACAACCAGGTGATTTTAAGGTAATTTTAACAGTAGCCATCAGAGTTAGCATAACGGACTAATTTTATGAAGTTGTAGTTCAGTCAGAGCATACCAAACAGAATGGCCTTCCTGTCTATGGTTGGCACACAAATATGACCATAATCCCCAAAAAATCCTTCAAAAGTGTAACAATGTGCATACATTACAAGATGGCACAATAAACAAAGCTCTTTCACCTTCTTATCAATTACAACAAACATAAATATTAACAAAATGGACAACCGCTATGCATGCTGGGATATCACTAACAAAAAATACTCCTTTATACCGTTTATTTTTGTAAACAGCGTATTGAAGTCTTTGGAATACAGGTAATTATTTTGCTTCCTGATAATAGAAACTATCTTTATGAAATACAGAAAATTACATGTAAAAGTCACTTAACTTTTAACACCCTATAAGGGAGACATGTATAAGACATGTATGCCGCTGGCCAGGTCAATCAGATTTATTGTTGATATACAGTCCACTTTCGAAAGGCATAGACAGAGACATGGCCATGGAGGGGTAACTCTCTAAGGCCATAGACAAAAACACTGGCAATGGAAAACGCAGCGGTAGGACACCTTAAGTATATGTTTTCTTAATATGTTTCACTAAGTAAGTGTGTGTGTGTGTGTGTGTGTGTGTGTGTGTGTGTGTGACAAAGAGAAAAAGAAAGCATAGAACTTGGTTACATCATTTTATCATCTTCCTCCAATTGTAAAATGTACTTACAATTAATAGATTTTTACTGATGTCATAGCTCCGCCATCTTGCAATTTATCTCTTACTCCTTAGAATCCTATAGAGAGGCACATATGACACACATGTACACCATCAGTCGGGTGAATCCGACTATGGGTTGAATTTAAAATAATTCTTATAGTGGTCATTAGAGTTAGCATAAAGGATTAACTTTATCACACCAAAGTTCAGGCGATTTTTGACATAGCAACTAGGCTAGCCCTGTTTTGAAGTGTGGCCTAGAGACTGTATGAAGCAAGATGGAAACACCATCTCTTACATTTGTTAAATGAATTGCATCCTGAAGCACCCATGGTGGAGGAGTCTGGGCACCCGTCTACACAGCAGGTATTGGTGGTCTATACACCCACAACAATTAAGTTCTCATGGAAGATCTGGCTACCCCAAAATTTACGAAACACACAGTTAACAGACAAATGCAAATGAGTCAAAGCTCCGTAATTCCTTGGAAGTCTTGAAGCAGCAAAGCACACCAAACACAATGGTCTTTCTTTCTATGGTTGGCATCCAAAAATGACCATAATCCACAAAAAACATTCAAGAGTGTACCACTGTACATAACTTACAAGATGGCACAAAAACAATTATCAATTACAACAAACATTAACATGAACAAATTGAACAGACGCAAAGCATGCTGAGATATCGATAATGAAATATTCCTTATTTATACAGTTTATTTTTGTAAATAGCTAATCTTTCTGGAATACAGAAAATTACATGTAAAAGGCTCTGTTAACGCCTTATAAGGGAGACATGTATAAGACACATGTATGCCGCTAGCCAGGTCAGTCAGAGTTACTGTTGAGTAGAATTTTTTTTTTATAGGTTTCATGAAATTTCCACTGTAAAGAAAAATCCAAGATGGCAGACATGGCAATTTTGTATCTACTGGGGAATGATGCATGAACACAAAAATCAGCATTCTAGGTCAATCTGGGTGGAAATGGCATCATTGTCGGAAAATGTTATTAGGGCATGGCCTTTGGCGCCCACTGTGGAGGTCGAGTCAGGTCTCATTCTGGTAGGTATACTTGGTCTATATTTTACAGATAGCATAGAAGTTGTTTATTTCATTGTATCACCTACCTTCTATTGTCCAATGTACTTACATTAAGCACCATTTTACTGACTTCATTGTTCCACCATCTTGCAACATATCTCATATTTCTTATCACCCTATAGGGAGGCATGTATGAGACACCTGTATGCCAAAGGGCAGGTCAATCGGACTTATTGTTGATTTTAAGTAAATTTTTATAGGTTTTGCCAAATTTCCACTGTACAGAAAAATTCCAAGATTGCGGAATTTATGGGAACTTGAGGCATTTTTGTTCATCATGAGAAATGAGGCATGTACACAAAGAATCACCATTCTAGGTCAAATGGTGTGGAAATACCATCATTTTGAAATTCTCTATTTGAATCGTGTATTCTAGCGCCCCTAGTGGACAAATCGGGGTGGGTGTTGGTGAGGTAGTTACTTGGGGGCTATAGTTTAAGTGGGAAAAGTTATTAAAAAAAAGTTACCAGGGACTTTTTGTGTTATTTAGCAATTTAGGCCACAAGAATAAGAATAATAATTAAAGCTGCAAGCAGCATTGAGCGGGTTTCAGCAAACAGCACTTGACATCCTTACTACACCATTTGCGCTGCAAAATACATATGAATGCAGTAGGACCAAATGTGGTATGGATTATTTTTTCAAACTGTCCATCATGGTGAACTTTAAGGCAAACATTTTATTTGTGAGATTACTTTACATACCTCTTTTCAAACTGTTACTCACTCAGTGAGAAATGTGAGCTTGCAAATGTGGCCAACTGAATAGCGCCACTTTGTGGTTCATTGGAAATTGCTTCATCCCATTTGGTCGTTTCATGATTGTAAACAAACCTACCAAGTTGAATTATAATATTATTTTTAGGGTACGAGTTGTATGCTAATATGTGCAAAACTAGGCCCTGCATATGTTCATTGGTCAACAGCGGTGAGGTTCTTTCACAAACAAATTTCATTCATATAAATGTAAAGATATTCATAGGTACAGGCAAAATATGAAGTAACATTAAGTTTGGTCATTTGGTGCTAGAGGAATTAAGTCTGAGCGTTTTTACATTATCAAAATGATGGTGTTAATGGGTTCCAATGGCAAATATGTTCTATGTAAGGAGATGGAGTTCACAATCTCTTTTCAGGGCTCTAATTCAAGCAGGGTGAGCGTCGTAAGGTTGCATATGTCAAGAAACTCAATAGTGCCACCGTGTGATTAAAAGAAAAGTGCTTGCACACATTGTTGTCTAAAGATTGTGAAGTAAAAATAAAATCTGATTAAGCATGTAGGAATTCTGTGCCTATATGCGCAAAACCTCACATCTATACAAGTTCATAGGTCAATAGCGGCCATGTTTTTTGTCTAACTGACCTGGTGTATATACATTTTGAAGACCTTTGACCATAGATGCCACATATCAAGTGAATATCGGTCCTTTGGTGTCATAAGAGAAGTGTTTTAAGGGTTTTTCACAAATTCAAAATGGCCAAAAAACCATAAGGGAAAAGGATATGCATCCCAGTTGCAAATATGTTCCCTTTTTTGGCGAAGGACTTAACTACCTCTGTTCAGGACTGTAACTCAAACGAGGTGAGCGTGGTGAGCTGGCAAATGTAAAAATCCCCAAATCGCCACCATGTGGTGGATTGAAAAATGCACAAAACCACGCCCCTGCACATGTTTATTGGTCAATAGCGGCCATGTTTTTTAACCTACCGGCCTGGCTTATATAACGTTTGATGGCCTTTGTCCATCGATGCCAAATCTAAATTTACGTGAAGATAGGACATTTGGTGTCATAGGAGTAGCGTTTTAAGTGTTTTTCACAAAATCCAAAATGGCGGAAAATCCATCATGGCGGACTTTATGGGTCCCACTGGCAAAAATGTTCCTAGGGAGGAGATAGACCTATGTACCAATTTTCAAGACTCTAGCTCACAGGGGGTGGGCATGGTGAGCTTGCAAAAAGTGCAACTTTGGAGGCTTGTGACAGCACCACCGTGAGACTGATTTGCATGGCATTGCATCAGAAGTTGCGGACCATGGGTCTGTACTACCGTGCAAATTTGGGCCCATTTGCGCCATTTTATCTCACAGGAATCTGCAAAAATTACTAAAAAAATAGTATCCCTATGTGGCCAAATGGAAACATCTTTCTAATAAACTAAACTCACAACCCTGATCATGTGTACCAAATGTAATCCCACTTAACGGGTTTCAGCATTGAAGCTACTACTAGCCAGATTGCAATTTTTTTTCAACTTATATCCATGGTTGCAAGCAATATGACGTTATGATGTTTTTCCTTTCCTATAGTAGCCCCATGTGGCCAACTTGAAACATCATTCACACAAGATAAACTGAATGTACTTGCATGTTACATTGCAATAGTTTTCAGGACATTTACCTCAAACTGTATTATAATACAATATTCTGCATCAGATAAATATGGATACTTCAAATGGCTGACACTATCAGAGCAGTACAACACCTTAAGCACCAAACAATGTAACTAGGAAGTTGTTTAAAATCTTCAGAATGTAATAAATGTAGCATTATTGTATGGTAAATATAACAGAATGGCTGTTTATCAGTCTTCCCCAGCGCAGAGCATATTAATGAATTCACCTTTTGCTTGTTGTACGATAATGATGGGGTCAGAAGAGATAATCATTATAATTTTCAAACGTATGTTTACTTAAGTATGTGTATTAAAACCCTCTGAGGTCGATTGACGTGTGGGCGCGTCAGTGAAAAACATTTTTATTCACTGCTCCGTAACCATAGAAGTTAGATGGTTCATTATTCTTCCAAGTTAATAGGGTTATTTTTCTGCAAATAACATCTCATTTGTGTACTTTCGTCAACCAGAAGCCCCACAATCGCGATCACAAAACCTCTATTTTAGGCGTCCAGGTCACACATTTTTATTTATTGCTCCAGAACTGTAGAAGTTAGAGGCTTCATTTCTTTTCTACGGTAACAACGACATTCCGCTGCAAATAACAACATCTCGTTTGTGTACTTTTGTAAACCAGAAGCCCCGCAATCGTAATCACAAATATTTATCACCTATAGTCCTTCAGGATTTCAGCAGCAGCCCTAAGTAATTATACTTGATCTTTTTCTGTTGTTTAGAAGTCTACAATACATAAACCAATCCAATGCGAAGTCTATCCATGTCACCCCCCTCCCCAAAAGAGAGAGAAAGAGTGAGCGAGCACGCCAGGGGGAGAGGCGCGTGTCGCACTTACCATGCTCCCAATAAAGTCATTATGCGCTTGTATTGCATTGAAGACACATTCAGTTGCTACAACCAATTGTTTTGAGAAAAAAGAAATGGCCAAACGGCAAAAAAAGTGGAATAAATGATTATAGAGAGCGAAGATAGTGAAAATGGTTCTGAACATTCAGACGATGAAGAACATCAGGACGGAATCGACCTATTTGTAAAATAGGGTAAGTGTAGCCTAAATGCTATTCTATGATAATGTTTATTATTATTTAGCATTGTTTTAGTGGAATTACTAGGTCTATGTGATAACTTGATCTAACGGTACAGTGGCCAGTGGTCAAATGTGCGCCTATGTTGTGATGTGTAGAGTGTCACTGTGCATATAACCATCCAAAGGAAGATTGGACACATCCCTGTTCTAATCTCCACCTCTTCCAGATATGGCACATGTAGGGAATTCCAAAGGAAATAAAGGCACCCCCTATTCAAGACACCTCATAAAAAAAAAAATCCTCAGAGTTCAAAAAAGAAGAGACTACCATCTAGTGGTGGCATTTGGAAGTACAATATGACAGAATAAGTTCAGTGACCCCATATGGGCATTTTCTATGATTTTCAGAATGTTTGAGAAATAAATGGATGTGGACAAGAGTAAAAAAAAATGCCAGGTTCATTTTATTATTTTATAAATTCAACACCATTCAACTTGTACTTATTCTGAACCCCTGGGGGTATCCAAATGTAATGTAAAACAGGCTACCTATTATATTTTACTATTTTATTTCAATTTATAATCAAAATATGTTTATATGACACATTATTACTCATGTAAGTGTCTCAAAAAAATTGTTTTCAATATATCCTCCATGTAGCTGAGGGTCTGCAGAATCCCAGAATATAAAGCACTTCCTTCTACTATAAAGGATGACCATTTTAGAAGCCAAAATGTTAAGGTAGTGACAGGCGGATTTTAAAACACTAGCCCTTAGAGGGTTAACATCAATGATTGAGCAAACAATTTCTTTTAGAATTGTTTAATTTCGATGAATGCTCAAAAGACTTACAGGTGGCAACAATAAAACCAATACCTTTCCAGATTTTCATTTATTTGGAAAATGCCCTCCCTATTCTTACTGTAAAAATATGTTGACTTTGCTAGGGCACGGGCATATAGCCTATGTACCCATGTGTTATTGTTAAATTACAACTCAGATTTCATTTTAACTGCACAAATGGTTAGTTTAGCCCTCAGTTAGAAGTGGAGCTGTAGAAAGCAATGAAAACAGAGAAATTACTAAACTTCTGAGAATGGATTATCTACTGAGGCTTAAACACAACACCCTCTCTACCAAAATCACATTTTTAATAGCTAAATCATTGGTTATACTATTCATGTCACCAGAATGATTTAAGGTGAACTAATGCTAGTTTAGACTGAGACTCTTCTAAAATTTATTTTTGATGAAATAATCATGGCAATGTTGCATTCCACTATACATTTGCTTATATTAGCAAGTCATTGTACAAATGAAAACAGAGAAGTAGCTTAGCTACATGAGCATAGATTAGCTACTAAGGCTTGAAAGCATGACACCATCTCTAAATGGTCAAATTATTATTAGCTAAACCGTATGTTATATTGTTGCCAGAATGATTTTTGAAGAACTAATGTTAGATTAAAACTGAGGTTAGTTAAATATATTTCCATTAGCTAACGTTACTAGCTAGCACACCCTGTCGGTATTTGCTTGAACAACTTTGTCAAAACTATGCAAAGAAAGGGAAAAATGTTAGTCAACCTTAATTCTTTCGACATATTTGCTGCATTTACATCCAAAGCAAGCTGCAATAACTACTTTGCTAAGATTTAGCAGGTATAATGAAACAACAAAACTTTGCAGAGTGAAAGGACCAAAACAGACGGAGCTGTTGGTAACGGTGCGCGTCACAAGTGTATGTAAATTAAGTGAAAGAGCAGGTTTTGTGATTGTACAATAAACGTTGTATGGTTTTGTTCTTGACCCCGTTTCACACTGGTTACTTTGTCACCGTTTTTCTGGGGCTAGCCCTGAAAAGTCGGTGCTAACCCTGCTCCAGAGCATGGCCAGTTAGCCCTAGGCTAAGGGCGGTGCTTTCCCACTTCAAAATATTCAAGTGTGAACACTTGCTAAGCCCTGAGCTTAGGAGGCCCTTGGCCCAGGGCTTAGAATGCTCTTAGCCCTCGGCTAAGGTGCAGTGTAAACGCATCTAGTGTGGTTGGATGTATTACACAATCAATCTCCAAAGCAAATGAGCACAAGAAAATTAAAAACAATAACATCAAAACAGGATTTTTTTTATATTAGATCATGTTCTCTACATTAGCTTACATAAGCTCTAACCATTTCTGTGTGCTCCGCCTTGCAATATTCTTTAACCTATGTAAAGTATTATTGAAATTGTAATTTTGTTTCATTTATAATGTCCCCCACATAGTTTTTTCTTTGAAAATGTAGCCTACACAACACAAATTATAGACACACCACAGACCTTTATTTTGAAGGCAACATATGAAAATCGGAAGTCTTATTGTTACTGACTAATCTCTAATGTAGATCTTACTGTTGCTACCGAAGTTAAATAAATAATAGGCCTGCAATTATAGAGCGGTATAGTTGTTTTGAACGGTTTTATTAGTGCAATTCGTTTAATGCCAACTCCATTACATGAACCATACACAATCATTTGCATGGATATCGTGGAGGTGGTAACAGCAGGCCGCAATCAATGAGGTGCGGTTACTTAATCACAGAATCGCAAACTCCTCTTAAATTTTGCAGTTCGAAATCAAACCATTACATTTTCTAACTAGAATGGAAATCGGTAGACCCCTATATCTGCATGTCAGTGTATTTTCTAAGCCCATATAGCATAATTTTAATGACAAAGAAATCCTCCCCTCTTGAAAGTCATTAGCCCCTGGACAACTTTTGTCCATGGCAGCTACATTTATCTACTACCTCGCTGGTTAAAACAAACTATTAGCTGGTTACAGTCCTAACCTGCTTACCTGTCAAGTAGATACAGGTTTTGCAACTTGTCTGCTAAAGATTGGTTATCAAACAAAGTCAGATACAGGTGACAAGATGAGTGACTCAGAGACAGGAAGGTAATCAAGATTTGAACTTCCGGTCAGATTGGTGAATCGTCTTGTTCAACCATCTTTGATCGCAGAGACATTTGGTCCCAGAATTCAGTGGAATGAAAACAAAAATGGCTGCGCACATAAACAGTAATTAGCCAAACAAGCTCAACATAACCTTCATAAAGGTGTTTTTCACTGATCATATATGTCCATTACTAAATATGCAAGAATCGGAATTCATTATTTTTCACCATCTTAATGAAATAGTGAATAATCACGTAAATAAAGGCATTATTAACACACAAACCATTATCTGCTGGTTAGCATATGTTTTATTGATACAAGTGGAGTGATCATCAGGAAAATAACATCTTAGAAGGTTGCTCATTAAATATTCAGTAAACTCCTTAACAGTACTACTGCCCAAAATAGTTTCAAAATGTAATTTTATCCAGTTGAAATCAGAATACTGCTCCATATCTAATTAGCAACACGGTGTTTATAGGCTGCTGTGGTGGCAATTTTTGTTGTGATAATATACAATTCTGGAATTGTCAGTGCATATTGAAATAATATACATTAAGAAATCAAGCTGAGGGGCCTTCAGTAATATTTTAAAATGAACTTGTGAAAAGGTTTAAATCTGTCATTTGATGCTATAGAAGTAGCGTTTGAAGCATTTTTCACAAATTCAGAATTGCTGAAAAACCATTATGCCCGACTTAATGGGTCCCAATTGCAAATATGTTCCTTGGGAGGAGATGGACTTATATACCTCTTTTCAAGATTTTATTTTAAACATGGTGAGCGGGGTGAGTTTGCAAATGTGGGGAACCTCAATAGCGCCACCGTCTGGTTGATAAAAAAATCCTTGCAGTATTTTTTCCGTATGGTCCTTGTCAACATACGTACTAAGTAGAATTATTATCCCATTATCCTTGTAGGAGATGTGTCTATATATTTGCAAAACCACGCCCCCTCACATGTTCATTGGTCAATAGCATCCATGTTTTTTGACATAATGCTCTGGCTGATATATCTTTTGAAGACCATGGTTCCTAGATGCCAAATATCAAAGTATGTGAAGATCGGAAATTTGTGCCAGAGGAGTTCATTTTTTTGAGTTTTTCAAAAAATACAAAATGGCGGAAAATCCATCATGGTGGACTTTATGGGTCCTAATGGCAAAAATTATCATCATGAGGAGATACACCTATGTACCAATTTTCCAGACTCTAGGTCACAAGGGGTGGGCGTGGTGAGCTTGCAAAAAGTGCAACTTTGGAGGCTTGTGACAGCGCCACCATGAGGCCGACATGCATGCCACTGCACCAGAAGTTGCGGCCCTTGGCCCTTTACTACCATAAAAATTTGGGCACCTTTGAGCTATTTAATCTAATGGGAATTTGCAAAAAACACCCTTTTTTGCCGGAAAAATAATAATAATAATTAAAAATGCAAGCAGCATTTAGCAGGTTTCAGCATTAAGCTATTAGTAGCCAGATTGCAGTTTTTCCAATAGGGCTGAAATCCAACTCATGTCCATAGCTGTAAACAATATTACATGTATGGTTTTTCCTTTTCACTAATATCCCCATGTGGCCAATTGGAAACATCTTTCATATAAACTAAACTCACAACCCTGGTCATGTGTACCAAATGTGCTCCCACTTAACATCAGTCATTTGATGCTTCAGAAGTAGCATTTGGAGCGTTTCTCATTAATTCAGAATTGCTGAAAAAATATTTCACCCGACTTAAGGTGTCCCAATTGCAAATATATTCCTTGGGAGGAGATAGACTTGTACACCTGTTCTCAAGGTTTTACTTTAAACGGGGTGGGCATGGTAAGCTTGCAAATGTGGGGAACCCCAATAGCGCCACCATGTGGTTGATAAAAAATCATTGCAGTCATTTTTTCCATATCCTCCTTGTGAACATATGTACCAAGTAGAATTATTATACCATTATCCGTGTAGGAGATGTGCGCATCAAAACCACGCCCCCTCACATGTTTATTGGTCAATAGCGTCCATGTTTTTTGACATAATGGTCTGGCTGATATAAAATTTGAGAACCATGGTCCCTATATGCCAAATATCAGACATTTGGTGCCAGAGGAGTTAATTTTTTAGTGTTTATCAAAAAATCCAAAATGGCGGAAAATCCATGATGGCGGACTTTATGGCTCCCAATGGCAAAAATGTTCATCATGAGCAGCTACACCTATGTACCAATTTTCAAGACTCTAGGTCACAAGGGGTGGGCGTGATGAGCTTGCAAAAAGTGCAACTTTGGAGGCTTGTGACTGCACCACCTTGAGGGCGACATGCATGCCACTGCACCATAAAAATTTGGGCACCTTTAAGCCATTTTATCTCACAGAAATTTGCAAAAAACACCCTTTTTTTCCGGAATAATAATAATAATAATAATTAAAGCTGCAAGCAGCATTTAGCGGGTTTCAGCATTGAAGCTACCACTAGCCAGATTGCAAATTTTTTTCAACTTATATCCATAGTTGCAAGCAATACAACATCTATGTTTTTTCATTCCCTATAGTGCCCCCATGTGGCCAACTTGAAACATCATTCACACAAAGTAAAGACAACCCTGATTTTGTGCACCAAATGTAATATCACTGAGTGACAAAGAACAACTGATATTGTGTTATGGCTATTAATGCCGCCACTGTTTGGCCAAACTGAATGTACTTGCATGTTACATTGCAATAGTTTTCAGGACATTTACCTCAAATGGTATTATAATACAATATTCTGCATCATATAAATATGGATACTTCAAATGTCTGACACTGTCAGAGCAGTACAACCCCTTAAGCACCAAACAATGTAACTAGGTAGTTGCTTGAAATTTTCAGAATGTTATAAATGTAGCTTAATTGTATGGTAAATATAACTGAATGGATGTTTATCAGTCTTCCCCAGCGCAGAGCATATTAATAAATTCACCTTTTGCTTGTTGTACGATAATGATGGGGTCAGAAGAGACAATCATTATAATTTTCAAAGGTATGTTTACTTAAGTATGTTTATTAATATCAATGATTGAGCAAAGTATTTATTTAATAATTGTTTAATTGTGATGATCAAAAGACTATTACAGGTGGAAACAATAAAAACAATTCCTTTCCAGATTTTCATTTATTTGGAAAATGCCCTCCCTATTCTTTCTGTAAAAATATGTTGACTTTGGTAGGGCATGGTCATATAGCCTATGTACCCATGTGGTATTGTTAAATTACAACGCAGATTTCATTTTAACTTAACTGCCATGTCTACAATTTAAAGGTACAACTGATAAGTTTAGCCCTCAGTTAGAAGTGGAGCTGTAGAAACCAATGAAAACAGAGAAATTACTAAACTACTGAGAATGGATTATCTACTGAGGCTTAAACACATAACACCCTCTCTACCAAAGGCACATTTTTAATAGCTAAATCTTTGGTTATAATGTTCATGTCATCAGAATGATTTAAGGTGAACTAATGCTAGTTTAGACTGAGACTCTTCTAGCATTTATTTTTGATGAAATAATCAAGGCAACGTTGCATTCCACTAAGGCTTGAAAGCATGACACCATCTCTAAATGGTCAAATTATTATTAGCTAAACCATATGTTATATTGTTCAAGTCACCAGAATGATTTTAGATGGACTAACATTAGATTAAACTGAGGTTAATTAAACCTATTTCCATTAGCTAACATTACTAGATAGCTAACGTTTATAGCATTTATCGCTAACGTTAGCCATTTTTTGACTCTGCTAGGTAGTTTTTTATAAATGAAATAATCATGGCAACGTTGCATTCCACTAAATTTTTGCCTATAGTAGAAAGTTATTGTACAAAAAAGAACAGTGGATTAATTAGCTACTGAGCATAGATTAGCTACTGAGGCTGGAAAACATAACACCATATCTAAAAGGCAAATTTTTAATAGCTAAACTGTCTGTTATAATGTTCACGTCATCAGAATAATTTTAGATGGAGTAACTAGCCAGACCCCTAAAAAAAGCCACTAGCTGCTATCTAATGAGGCAATATGAATTCCATGTACAGTATAGTGTGTGGCATTGGGGGTTAAAGAGGGACAACAATATATTGTTTTGCTGGATGTAGCACAGTGCCCCATGATTTCACATTATATTTGTAATTTTACAAACTCTCCTGAGTATTTCGGACAATACATTCACAGCGGTACTGAAGGGTTTTTCCGCAAAAAGTATCCCATGTACAGTGGGGGGATGGAAAATAAGGCCTTTACACTTGCATTGTGCCAGGCTAAGACTGGCCCCGGGTTAGCTTAGCCTGTGTTCACACAAGAGTTTGTCAACCCTGGGCTAAGGCTTAACCCTAGGCTAAGGATTCACACTTGTATTGCTTAGCCCTGGGCTAACGGACAAATATGACACAATACCATTTTACATTCTATGATAAGCTGCAAATGTTTCGTTCTCTCTGGCATGCGAATAATGTTACAGTAGCCTACATCACTGACACATGACATCGACTGATCAAGATGCCCACCCTGTCGGTATTTGCTTGAACAACTTTGTCAAAACCACGCAAAGAAAGAGAAAAACATTAGTCAACCTTAATTCTTTAAACATATTTGCTGGATTTACATCCAAAGCAAGCTGCAATAACTACTTTGCTAAGATTTAGCAGGTATAATGACACGACAAAACTTTGCAGAGTGAAAGGACCAAAACAGATGAGGCTGTTGGTAATGGTGCGCGTCACCAGCGTATGTAAATTAAGTAAAAGGGCAAGTTTTGTGATTGGACAATAAATGTTCTATGGTTTTGTTCTTGACCCCGTTTCACACTTGTTATTTTGGCACCATTTTTCTGGGGCTAGCCCTGAAAAGTCAGGGCTAATCCTGCTCCAGAGCATGGCCAGCTAGCCTAGGCTAAGGGTGGTGCTTTCCCACTTCAAAATATGCAAGTGTGAACACTTGCTTAGCCCTGGGCTTAGGAAGCACTTAGCCCAGGGCTTAGGATGCTCTTAGCCCTAGGCTAAGGTGCCGTGTGAACACGTCTAGTGTGGTTGGATATATTACACAATCAAGCTCCAAAGCAAATGAGCAAAAGCAAATTAAAAACAATAACATCAAAATAGGATTTTTTTTATATTAGATCATGTTCTCTACATTAGCATATATAAGCTCGAACCATTTCTCAGTGTGCTCCACCTTATAATATTCTTTAACCTATATAATGTATTATTGAAATTGTAATTCTGTTTCATTTATCATTTCCCCCACATAGTTGTTCCTTTGAAAAGTTAGCCTACACAACACAAAATATAGACACACCAAAGAACTTTATATTGATGGCAACATGTGAAAATCAGAAGTGTTATTGTTGCTGACTAATCTCTAATGTAGAGTGTAACTTTTGCTACCGAAGTTAAATCATAGGCCTGCAAGTATAGAGCGGTATAGTTGTTTTGAATGGATTTATTAGTGCAATTCGTTTAATGCCAACTCCATTACATGAACCGTACACGATCATTTGCATAGATATCGTGGAGGTGGTAACAGCAGGCCACAATTAATGATGTGCGTTTACTTAACCACAGAATTCCAAACTCCTCTTCAATTTCGCAGTTCGAAATCGAACCTAAATATTTTCTAACTAGAATTGATATCGGTACATCCCTATATCCGCATGTCAGTGTATTTTCTAAGCCCATATAGCGTTATTTAAATGACAATGTTATTTAAATGACAAAGTCATTAGCCGCTGGACAACTTTTGTACATGGCAGCTACATTCATTTACTACCTTACTGGTTAAAACGAACTATTAGCTGGTTACAGTCCTAACCAGTCAAGTAGATATAGGTCAGAAACCAAAACAAATGTGTTGGACGGGCATTTAATTTCCAAAGATGGGCACTTTATCCTTACCAATAACGATTAGTAACTTCAGCACGATGAACGCAAAGCTAATATTCCTAGCATGTATGGCGGCCTAATCCTATGGGCTATTAGGCTATAGTCATTCGACGTAACCATCCCATATTCACATTGACAGTGGAATAAAGCAATTTTAACAAGAGGCTTACAAAACTATTGATTATGGAAACATGAATATGTAACCAGGTTCAAATCAGCCTTCAACATTTACTTGCAAAAATACCTCAAGGTCTGGGATCACTACTTCAATAGTTTTAGTAATGTCCTGGTTCGAGGATAAAGATAAGATAGATATCAAATGCACTGACACTTAATAATTAATTTGTCTTTGGCTGTAGATGATATGTGACTTCACACAGAGAATGAAAACACAAACATACAATAACTCTTGTCAAGAGAATAGTATTATTGAAAATGTTCAACAATGCATATTACACTCCAATTTCTCACCCATTTTTTACATCTGAAAATAAAATATGTTCTGGCCAGAAACTATTTATTTTTTTTTTTTAAGTTTTGGTGCAGCAATAGTCCCTTTAATATAGTTGTGCACAATCCAGTACCTGTTTGAGCTCAGTCTAAAAAAAATTGTATCCCACACGATCCTCCAAATCCACAGGAGGGAAAGACCTTACTGGTGAGTTAGTAGAAATGGAAATCCAAACTCAGGCCTGAAGTTCAGCATCTAGTCCGCTGTCCACCACGCTCACTCTCTCCCGCCACGACTATGTCAACAGATAAAAGGTTTTCAGACACCACCATCAAAAGAAAGAAAAATTCACTGTTTAGGATATTATTTCTTTTTTTTTTCTTTCAGAGCTAAATGTTCGCCGTTTTTCCCTCTGCAACAGGTTTAGAAAAGAACGACACCAGCGCTGCGCATCTGCCACCTAGTGGGCATTACCGCAAAGTGTTATATGTCGTGGAGCTCCGCCCACTAGAGGGGCTTTAGCTCCTAGTGGTTTACCCTGGCCGCGTCCGCGGCCGTACTGAAAACTCATTATGCAAGATGCGTCAGCCAATCAGGGCACGCCTGACCCTATATATGACCCGTGAGCCCAGAGAACGTCCTCCCTTTTTATTCAGCAAACGCTTGCTGAGTGCTATTCTGATTACTCTACTTCAGCCTGAGAATTTTTGCCGTCGACGTTCTTTAGCTCGACGTCTCAACATGAAAAAGTTTTTCGCCGCCGCTTGCCGTTGCACCAACCTGTCTCCGGACCAGGACTCCCATCGTTCGTGTGTTTCCTGCCTGGGACCGGCTCATGCTCGTGAGGGTCTCACAGACCCCCCGGCTTGCTCCTCCTGTGCTACCTTGTCCCTCTCTACACGTGTAGAGAGGGCGAGCTACTTCGAACAGGAGGTGGACGTCTCCGCCGTCTTGGATTCCAGCGACGACAACGACGAGATGTCTGAGGAGGACGCTCCTACGCGGGACCCGACTCCTCTGACGCAGGCAGACCCGC
>JACXGI010015510.1:0-17325 GCA_016801175.1 Esox masquinongy
GAAGCTTAATATTACACAACTTTTACTTGATAATATTACATAGCTTTGACATGATGACACAAAACATTCTTCTAAGTGCTTACCCTAAATTTCATGGTGAGTCAGAGTTTGCAGCAGAACAGGTTTGGAGCAATTTATGGCACATCAACAGTATGGCAGGCTACATAGTTGGATCACATATGCAATGAGCTTCTTGAGAGTCTTGTTTTTTCTCAACCGTATATTTGTAATTTTCTGGTTAAGTAATAAAACATGTCTACAATTATTATTGTATGCATGTGCATTATTGTTAATTGTTGTGTTTAGCTGAGCAACTTTTGCTTTAATGATTAAAATATCATCAGACATCTATTGGAATTTGATTAGTAAGTATTCATGCTTTATACAGCTGTTAATGTTTAAATTTTTTGAATGCAGTGGAAATTCAGTTATAAAGCTTTAGGAATCCTGAAAAAATGTTACATTGCTAATGCGTGAACATAAAGATAATGATTGGTTGTGAGCTTACTGAGTGGAGCCAGAGAGAAGATTTATTCGATTCTTCATTCATTTCCCTCCTGGATTCTTATCTCCTCTTAATAAAAACCTCTGGTACACATGAACAGTTCCTGCCATTTGAAACCATGACTCACAGCATTGTTATTTGCAAAAATTAGGCAATTTGAAAAATGTTACTTAGTTACTTTGTCTCACCTACAAAGCCAACTTTCAATGGAAAGTGTTCCAGGCTCATATCAGAATCAAGAGTTTTATTGCCAAGTAAGTTATGCAACAAACAAGGAATTTGTTCTGGCCCGTTGGTGCAATAATTTAGACACAAGGAATAAGGGAAATAAAAACAAATAAGAACAGTGGACTAAAGCATAAAACAGTAGACTGAGCATTAATAAAAAAATGTAAGGTGCAAGATTTGTCCAGTTGATGGTTGTATGTGTATGTGGGGAGGGGTTATAGATTTGTCCAGTTGAGGGTTGTATGTGTATGTGGGGAGGGGTTATAGATTTGTCCAGTTGAGGGTTATATGTGTATGTGGGGAGGGGTTATAGATTTGTCCAGTTGAGGGTTATATGTGTATGTGGGGAGGGGTTATAGATTTGTCCAGTTGAGGGTTGTATATGTGGGGAGGGGTTATAGATTTGTCCAGTTGAGGGTTGTGTATGTGGGGAGCGGGCTATAGTCAGTCTGGTTTCGGGGGCATGTTCATGAGGCCTACTGTTGTAGGAAAGAAACTGTTGTAGGAAAGAAACTTGTGGCGGGAGATTTTGTTCCTGATAGACCTCAACCTTCTGCCAGAGGGGAGAGCTATGAATAGTCCATTTCCAGGGTGAGAGGGATCAGCCCCAATCTTTGCCGCTTGCCTCCGCGTCCTGGAGGTGTGTAGATCGTGTAGAGACGGCAGATTGCAGCCAGTGACCCTCTCTGCAGAGCGGATGATGCGCTGCAACCTGCCCATGTCCTGCCCATGACTTTATATCCTCTGCTGTGCATTCTTTGTTAGAGAGGTGATGTTCAGCTCCCACTTGAGGTCCTGGATGATGGTGGTGCCCAGAAAGCCGAAGGACTCCACAGAGTTGACTGGGGAGGCATCCAGGACAAGCAAGCAAGCAAGTTTATTTATATAGCACAATTCATACATAGAAGCAATTCAATGTGCTTTACAATGAAAATAAAAAAATGCAATAGAATTAAAACAGTCAGATTGTTACAATTCTCTAACTCAGCTGTCTCCAGGGGGACTGCATGAACTTCAACACCCCAGTATCTCAATTCTTGCATTCCAGCGCTAGGATGAACCCTAGGTCCCTTTGTGAGATAATCTTTGCATCAATGTATTACTTGGCTCTCTCCAGGGGGACATTTATGCCATGTCTGTACGTGCATTTTATATTCATCCTCAATGAATTCCAGTTACCATAATTGTTTACTGTACCACCCCGGTATCTCAATCCTCGCGCTCCAGCGCTTGGATAAACTCGTCAATCCTTTTGTAAGAAAATACCCTACATCGATGTCTAAACAGCAGCACAAGTACTTGCATTATCCGTCATCTGCAGATTGTTATATTTATACAGAGTTTATTCCTCTGATAGCACCAGAACTTGCATTACGATTCGTAAAACTTAGCAAAATAGAAATTGAATAACAAAATAAATCAAAGAAAGAGAGAAATGTAAAATACATAAAATAACAGCATAATAATAAAACATAGAATAAGAAAATAGAAATAGGAAAATATAGGAAGCTACAAAAGCTGTAAGGCTAAACAGTGCGGTTAAGTTTAAGCGCTCAGTCATAGGCACGTGAAAAGAGAAGTTTTTTTAACCTGGATTTAAAAATTGATATGTTTGGGGCACGTCTAAGATCTGGTAGTTTATTCCAGTTGTGTGCTGCATAACTGCTAAACGCCGCTTGACCATGTTTAGTTTGGACTCTGGGCTCTACAAGCTGACCTGAGTTCATGAATCTAAGAGCCCTGCTCGGTTTATATTCTTCAAACATATCGGAAATGTATTTGGGGCCTAAACCTTTCAGTGATTTATACACTAAAAGCACCACTTTAAAATCTATTCTGTAACTGACTGGAAGCCAGTCCAAAGATTTAAGAACCGGAGTGATGTGCTCCGTTCTCTTGGTCCTGGTTAACATTCTAGCAGCACCATTCTGAATTAGCTGCAGCTGTTTTACAGTCTTTTTGGGGAGTCCAGTTAAGAGGCCATTACAGTAGTCAACCCTACTAGAGATAAAAGTATGGATGAGCTTCTCTTGGTCTTTTTGGGACACCAGGCCCTTAATTCTTGCTATATTTTTAAGATGGTAGATTGCTGTTTTGGTGACCGCTTTGATATGACTGTTAAATGTGAGGTCTGAGTCTATCAAAACACCAAGATTACGCACTTGGTCCCTGGTTTTTAGGGCCCGAGAATCCAGCTCTTTACTAATACTAGTTATTTTATTTTTGTTGCCAAACACAATAATCTCTGTTTTATCTTGGTTTAACTGTAAACAATTTTGGTTTATCCAGGTATTTATGTGCTCTACACAATGACACAGTGAGTCTATTGAGCTGTTGTCATACGGTTCGAGAGCCATATATATTTTAATATCATCGGCATAGCTATGGTAGTTAATGTTGTTGTCGGAAGCCTGACTGAAATTTGTCTAAGAGACCGCTTGAGTTCACAAAATTGCTGAGTTGATTGAAGACAACCTTCTCAATGATCTTGGCTATAAAAGGGATATTTTGATTCAGAAGGCCTATGGTTGTTCAGTATAGATGCATCCAGTGTTCTCTTTTTTAATAGGGGCTTAATGGCAGCTGTTTTTAGAGACATTGGGAAAATGCCTGACTGCAGAGAGCTATTAACAATTTGCTGTATATCCATTGTTATAGAGATAAAAATTGTCATAAAAAAGTCGGATGGCAGTGTGTCGAGACAACATGTGGAAGCTTTAAGATGTCGAACTGTTTCTTCTAGGGATTTTTGATCAATTGTATTAAAGTTATGTCTTGGTGGTCGTAGTGACGGTACAGTGTCATTGTTAGACTGTGTAGTTCTGATGGTCCGTCTAATACTTTTAATTTTTTCATTAAAGAGACACGCAAATTCATTACATTTCACAGTGGACATGAGTTCTGACGCTATCTGTTTTAGGGGGTTTGTAAGCTTGTCGACCACGGCAAATAGAGTGCGGGTATTGTTGATATTCTTGTTGATCATTCCCGATTAATGTTGCTGTCTAGCCCTCCGTAACTCATAGTTGAAGCTACAAAGGCTTTGTTTATAAATGTCATAGTGGATTTGAAGTTTAGTTTTCCTCCACTTACGTTCCACTTTCCTACATTCTCTTTTCAGGGCGCTTACCATCATGGTGGTTCTCCATGCTGTTTTTTGTTTGCTCATAGTTTTCTTTACCTTTACCGGTGCAACACAATCCATGACATTCAATATTTTGGCATTAAAATGATCCAGGAGTACATCAACTGACTCTGCACGTATTGTTGGAGAGATAGCTATGGCTTCCATAAACTGAGCATTGGTACTCTCATTAATGGACCTTTTCCTAACAGAAACAGAGTTAACCTGAACATCCGGGGTGATCAATGATTCAAAAAATACACAGAAGTGATCAGACAGGGCCAAGTCTTTAACCATGACAGAGGAAATATCGAGACCTTTAGAAATAACCAGATCTTGAATGTGGCCTTGAGTGTGTGTACGCTCTTTCACATGTTGAGTGAGATCAAAACTGTCAAGTAGTGCAAAAAGTTCTTTGGCATTATTGTCCGTATTATTATCTATGTGGATGTTAAAATCCCCAGTAATAATAAACAAGTTATTATCAATTGATATAACCAAGAGTAGTTCAGCAAAATCATCAATAAATTTGCAGAATATCGTGGAGGTCTGTAAATGGTTAAAAACAAAATTTTGGGGGTACCCTTGTAAAACAGAGGTATTCAAAAGAAATAAAATTACCAAGTGTATTTTCTTTGCACTGGAATGTATCTTTGAATAAGGCAGACACTCCTCCTCCTTTCCTATCATTTCGACACGTATTCATACAACCAAATTGTTCAGGTGCTGTCTTGTTAAGAACAGTAGCACTACAATCTTCTGTTAGCCATGTTTCAGTGAGAAATATAAAATCTAGGTTGTAAGATATTATAATGTCATTTACCAAGAATGATTTGTTGGCAAGAGATCTGATAGCAAGTCAAGACAGCTTAATATATGTAATATGTATGTAATATATAGGGGTTCCTGGACTAGTAGGTTGATGTGTTACAGTTAACAGATTAGACAGGTTTACTTTATAAGTTGCATGCACTCGATTCTTTCTATTTCTAATCAACACAGGAATAGAGATACTGGGTCCTAGCTTGTTCTCAAAACAGTCTGCATTGCTATTTTCCCAATAGCAGGGACCCGAAACACATCACCGAGTACATTCTGTGCTCTGTGGAAATAAAGGACAAGGTTATTGACGATGTGGCAGTTGTCTAAGCAATTATTTTAAAAAGAGGGGAGGAGTGGGAAATAGGGAAAGATGAGCTCTGCTCTGTTTGGGTAGAACTAGCTCCCTGATTGGTGAGTGTGGTGGAGGGGGGGAGGGTGAGGGTGGTAGAGGGGGAGAGTGTGGTAGAGGGGGAGAGGGAGAGTGTGATGGAGGGGGTGATGGGAGTTGTTGTGCCCCCGTTTGGGACAAGGACAACTTCTGGAAGCATTGGGTGATTTTAGTCAGAGGGTCAGGAGTGGGGGGGTGGATACTCTGTCTATGAGTACTGTCCTTCATGCTTTTCTTGTTTGGAAATGGCATTCCAAGAGTGTGACGTATGTTGGCACCAAGCAGCCGGCATCCCATGATGTTTGGATGAACCCCATCAGGTCTAAAGCGGTCTTTACAGTTCCAAAAGATATTGAAATTGTCAATAAACTTAATCCCGTGCTTGAGGCATGCCGATGTCAGCCATGTATTCAGCCCAAGGAGTCTGCTAAAAGATTCAATTCCTTTCCCCAAGGTTGGAATGGGGCCTGAGATGAAAACACGTTGTTGAAAGTTGTTTATTTTCTCCAGTGGCATAGAAAAATCCTTTTTCAAAATCAGAGCCAGTTTTCCTTCGTAGAATGTCAAAAGACCCAGTGTGAATAATAATCTGCATGTTGCTTGGATGTGTAGAGAGAATAACTGGCAACATTTCTGTTAGCTCTCTGACCAATGTGTCAATCATGGTTAGGTTTCAGTCTTTGCCATTCTGATATGCTTGGTTACATCGTCCCCAATCAAGGTAGTATCTGGTTTATCAAATGTGGAGTTAGCAAAGTTTCTTCTTTCCCTCGTCCTATTACTGGTTTTAGGGCTATTTCTTGGATTTTGGTTAGCCCTAATGCTAGTGTTGTGGTTAGCTTCCCTAGGTCCATTTACACACATTTAATTCCGAGTCAGTGAATCGTACCTGTTTTGAAGTGAGAGTTCAGGTGGTGGATTGAGGGTTGGTGCTCTATTTGATTTCTTGCTGGATTTGCCTCTGCGGTATATGACGTCAGACCAAGTCCCTGCTGGAGTTGATGCCTTCAGTCTAGCCCCGGTGCTGTGCCAGTAAGATGTTTCATTGGGGAAGGCTGGTTTGAAAGCCTCTGCGGTTAATCCAGTGACATTAGCACACGTTCAAGGGAGCGTGTCAGCCAGGTCCGTAACAGAGTGCTCTAGATTTGATGTAATCCCTTGTATACCAATCTGTGTCTGTCCGTTAGCGTTTGGTAGCTCAACCCCTAGAGTAGCTGCTACAGAGTCAATGAATTGTTAACTCTCACGTATTTCAAGCTGCGTTATTGTCTCATTCAGTCGCTCACTCTGAAATTGCTCTGATCTGTAACCAGTTTTGACTGCGTTCTGTCAAGCATAGGGAAATGTTTTGAGCTGTCTAGCCTTAGGTTAGCCTGTTGTGCTATGTTAGCATTAGCATTTGTTGTTTCACCTACCGGACAGGACCCATAGCCCGACTGGAGGAGCGCTCGGGTGATTAAATCTTCCAAGCGGTTGATCCGTTCCTCCAACAGCTGTCTTAGCTCCTCCATCATAAAAAAATCACTCAAAAATACTAAAGAACTATGCTGAGGTCCTCTTTTAAAAATTACATAAAATTGGAAAAATATGATCAAAACTAATATAGAACAAAAATGAAACAAAGGGAAAAGATTAAAAGAAGATTAAAAGAAAATTAAAAAGTCAGAAAAGAAAAAAAGGCTGGCAAAAGGCAGGAAGCAGGAGAGTTGCATTATGTGACTAACAGGCATGAAAGCAGGAAGCATCTACAATTGGTGGAAGGGCAGCTGGGCTTCCCCTGAAGTCCACTATCATGTCCACAGTCTTTAGGGCGTTGAGCTCCAAGTTGTTCTGACTGCACCAGGACACCAGCTGGTCAATCTCCCACCTGTAGGCGGACTCGTCTCCATCAGCAATAGGTCAGATGGAGTTGTGTCATCCGCAAACTTCAGGAGCTTGACAGAGTGGCGACAGGAGGTGCAGAAGCGTGCGGGGGACAGGAAGCAGCCTTGAGGGGAGCTGGTGCTGATGGTCAGGGGGTCAGGCTGTTGGACAGGAAGGCTGTGATCCAGCTGCATGTTGACTCGGGCACTCCCAGTTGGGAGAGCTTGTCTTGGAGTAAAGCGGGATTTATGGTGTAGAATGCGTAACTGAAGTCCACAAACAGGATTCTGGCGTAAGTTCCAGGGGAGTCCAGATGCTGGAGGATGAAGTGAAGAGCCATGTGTCGTCCACAGACCTGTTGGCTCTGTAGGCGAAGTGCAGTGGGTCTAGTAGTGCGTTGATGATGGTCTTGAGGTGGGATAGCACAAGGCACTCAAATGACTTCATAGCCACAGAGGTCAGGGCGATGGGCCTGGAGGCATTAAGTTCTGTGATCCTTGACGTCTTGGGGACTGGGATGATGATGGAGGATTTGAAACAGGCCAGGATGCAGCATGTCTCCAGTGAGGTGTTAAAGATGTCAGTAAACACAGCAGAAAGCTGATCTGCACAGTGCTTTAGGCTGTATGGGGAGACACCTTCAGGCCCTGCTGCTTTGTATGGGTTCTGTCTCTTGAATAGACTGTTAATGTCCCCCTCCAGCATTGAAAGTTCCCCAGGATTGAAAGTTCCATTGTAGTGGCAGAGGTGGGGATGATTGGGATGGGTGATTGTGTATGGGCCAGGGTGTACATTAGCTGGCAAATGTCGGCTTTTCACAGGCTTTTGGGTGTAGTTGTCCGGCAGATAAAATATGTCAAATGAATAAATAAATAGGTTAATAGAATATAAAATAGCCTAATATTGTGTGGCCTCTATGAGCTGTTGTCAAGAAAACAGCGAGCCTCCGCTCGCTCTCACAGTAAGGCGTTACTGAGTGTTTGGTCATGTGACTAAGTGTGGCGTGAGACTCAACAGCCGCACACTCTGGCAGCAACTCCAGCATACGACTTCCGAAATATCGAAGGTGAAGCAGACATCCCCGGGCTGGTTTAAAAAAAAAAAAAAAAAGCGATGGTGCAACTGAGGCCAGGAAGACCACAGAAAAGCATAGTTATTTGAAATAGCCTTCTTTACATAGCAAAATGTGGACAACATATATTTCTATCCATAGCCTACATTTTAATGCGCATCATCTAATTAGGAAATGTGGTTGGAAATGACAAAATTGGACTTACAATATTAGTAAAAATATTTTACACACGCTTGAGTGTTTTTTCTTTTGGTCGATCAGAGTTGATGCGATAAATAAGCGACTGAAACGCGTTTGTCTATTAAAGGGATAGTTTGTCTAAAAATCGTATTTATCTAAGAATTCACTAACCAAAAGTTAGTCCAGAATGGACAGTCATTTTTTCCAACCATGCATTATTCAGCTCTGTCCCCAGCTGTAATTAGTGCTCTTAGCATCGTCCAATTTCATGAATGGAAACTAATCGTCCCAATTCAGCAAAGCTGCATTGTAAGCGGAAAACTACTCCAAAACACTTCAAACTACATTTAGTAATGTCGCAGTAGAAACGATTTTTAAAACTGTACACTGACCAAACAACCAGCGGAATTTGGTCAATCCAAACCAGCACTAGTGAACTATTTCCTACAGCCACTCACACAGCTTGTGTGCTTCGGCGATGACGTCATCGGGGTGGGAGTGAACTTTAACCTCCAGAAGCTATGCGAGGTGTTAGTTTCTCTAGCTGGCCCATTACCATGAATATCATTGGTGGACTTCAGTTTTATTTCTATCGTTGTGGAAAATGCTGCGATCGTGTTTTGTTTACAAAGAAAGGATTCAAGGGACCTGGGAGAGGAGACTTGGTGTTTCACTCGTTGCCATATCTCAATCCAGACATGTAACACTTCATTCTACCATTGACATACAGGTATATGGACTCTTGTAAAAGCCTCTTAAGTGGTTAACAAATGAAATCATATACATTTGGTGTCTACCATTGTCTGATTAGCTTTGTTGACATCAGTTGAATAGAAAAGTTTAGCTTTGAGCTAAAGCCTCCGAGTCAACGTTTGTGCACCAAAAACAATGGACCAGACGGTAGCTTTACATTCAAGGGGTTTAGCAGATTAGATCAGTTCAGATACATATGATTGAATGAATAGAAATGTGACACATTTTGCATGTTGCTTATCATACTATAGATGATGCAAAAGCATAATCTCTGAAACTGTCTCTTTCTCCGCTCCTGAAAGCCTCCTCCTTTTCCAAACGCAGCTGTCTAGTTTAGCTGCGAAACAGGGTTTGTCATTGTTTTAACACATCCTTCACTGAAGCGGAAGTGTGATGTCACAGCATTAGTGTACAGAAAGTCTGATGTACAACAGGCCTAAATAGTGCATTTTGGATGTACAATCACGTTATGAAATTTAGAAACATAGTTGGCCAAAATATGTTAATCGGCTATGTCCAGCAAAGTATAGCAACCTAGATTACTGCTTGAATCAAAACAGAAAGATAGCCCCTTTGCCTATAAACAGATAGTCTGATCAAAAGACATTGGGTATGGACTCGACAATATAAAAAAAACCTACAGTCGACAAGAGACATTCTAAAGCGTCCTCAGCAAATTCATTTGAAAGGGGTTAGTTAACAACTAGGCGTTTGTCTTGCTAAGTTGGACATTTACTTTGATGCTAAATGTAGTATTTAGTATGCCTGATTGTTTTTTCTTTTTAAGCATAAAAATAAAGCACTTAATTGCCCCGTGTATCAGAATCAGAATCAGCTTTATTCGCCAGGTATGTGTACACATACGAGGAATTTGACTCTGGATTATAAAAGCTCTTGATGTGCTTACTCATAAAAAACAAAGGACACTCAACAAGAGTCACCGACTGCAATATACAGTACACACAAATACACATAATAAACCAAAACAATAACATAGTAAGACTGATGAGACAATAGTGCAATGAGCATGGTATAAAGGGTGCTGGAAATAAATATTTTTGTACACGTATTATTATTTACATAATGACGGTGGATGTAATCTATATATATCTAGTGTAATGGAGCAGAGTGCAAACGATGCTGGAATGAATAAATAAGTAATTTTTGTGCAGGTGTAGTGTACATGAGGTAGGTGGATATGATAAATACAGTATATATACAGTGAACAGCACTGAATTACATGATGACAAAAAAAATAAGTAGTAGACAGGTGGATGTTAGGGTCAGAGTTACTGGGTTGTTATACAGGGATTGTGCCTGGCACTACGTGTCTGAAGTTGACTGTTAATCAGAGTGATGGCCTGTGGGTAGAAACTGTTCCTGTGTCCGTTCGTTTTGGCGTACAGTGCTCTGTAGCGCCTACCAGAGGGGAGGGGCTAGAACAGGTTGTATCCAGGGTGTGATTGTGATATTTTCCTTTGTCTCTCAAGCAAGTAAACATTGACTGTCCTTTGGTGAATATTAACGACAAAATAGGTAACTTGCTTCCGAGCTAGCGAATACTAACTTTTGTTTACTGTGACATACACACCTCCTCTTCCCGAAAGAACACTCGGATTGATGCAATTGTGAACAAAACTGTGTAAACACAGGAAGAACCTGTTTATTTGAAATGACAAATATATCACGAAACGTACTACTTTTTTCGAGGAATACAACATTGTCATGTTCTTTGAGTTAATCAACACCACTAGTGTTAGTTTGGAGTGTTTTGGAGTAGTTTTCCGCTTGCAATGCAGCTTTGCTGTAGTGGGACGATTAGTTTCCATTCATGAATTTGGACGATGCTAAGAACGCTAATTACAACAAGGGACAGGGATGAATAATGGATGGTTGGAAAAAATGACTGTCCATTCTGGACTAACTTTTGGTAAGTTAATTTTTAGATAAATATGATTTTTAGCTGAACTATCCCTTTAAATAATAATGTTACGAAATTAGGCTACATTATGGGGCATTGCAAAACAATTCTAAACTAGATTTAAAGATCTAGTTTAGATCTTAGCCTACTGAAATTTAAACACAAACGAGTTTCAATAAATGATATGTGCCTAAAACTTTCCGCAGAGCTGTCAAATGCTCTGACATCCTTTGTAAACTGACATAATTCGCATGGTATTTATTGAAAACTTTCTAACATTGGCCTTAAAATCCCTTAGTCAGATTGGAAACATGATTTTGGAATCAAAATATTGTGCAAAAAGATTGTTGTCTATACAAATAATTGTGATCTGGCTCAAATTATTTTGATTAGGTAATTCTGTAATAATTGCGACAGTACTAGTTGTAGCCTATATGCTCAGTTTGCAAAGATTGCGAAGACTTCATTCTGCTGACTAATTTAAATAAAAAACATTTGTTGGATCGTAGTGTTTTTGTTTTATTGCTGTTTAAATGTAGGCTATTATATGGCTATTTAAAACATATGTCTGGTAGCTGTTCTATATGACCAGAATTCTGGAATTTTAACGGCCATACTGGCCGTCAAAAAAAAGTGTAGCGTAAACTCTGGTATGGGCCCCAATGGTGGGGGGCTGGTGTTGATGGCTGGACACACAGGGAGAAGGTATTTTGTCAGGACTGCCCTTTTGTCTTTCTAATCTGCAGTAGAACTTGTTCAGGTCGTTGGCAAGTTGCAGGGCATCAATGGAGTGGAGGGATTTAGGCATGTAGTTGATAATCTGTTGAAGGCCTCTCCAAACAGAAGCAGAGTCATTGGCTGAGAACTGTTGTTTTAATTTCTCTCCATACAGGCACTTGGCTTCTTTCAGTGCCTTCCCAAAGCTGTATTTAGCCTCTCTGAAACTGTCTCTGTCTCCGCTCCTGAAAGCCTCCTCCTTTTCCAAACGCAGCTGTCTAGTTTAGATGCAAACCAGGGTTAGTCATTGTTGTAACACATCCTTCACTGAAGCGGAAGTGTGGTTCACAGCATTAGTGTACTCATCCAGACTATTAGTGGCACACATAAAATGTCCCAATCAGTGCACTCCAGACACGCACGCAGAGCCTCTGTTGCTTCACTGCTCCACTTCTTTGACTTACACAAAAGAGGCTCAGAAAGTTTTACTTTTTGCCTATATGTGGGTATTAGATAGACCATGACGTGGTCCGAGAGTCCCAGAGCAGCGCGGGGCACAGAGTGATAGGCATTATTGATTGTAGTGTAGCAGTGATCCAAAGTGTTTGCCTCTCTGGTTGGAATTTCAATAAATTGTTTATATTTCGGGAGTTCATGGCTTAGGTTACCTTTGTTGAAGCCGCCAAGAACAATAACTAAGGAGTCCCGGTATGACTCCTCCGCCCCCAGTGTCTGTTCAGCTATCTGCCGTTGTGTCTTGTGCACGTTGGCTAACGATGGAATGTAAACACCGACCAGGGATAAATGATGAGAATTCCCTCGGACTGTAGAAAGGCTTGCAGTTGATAAAAAATTATTCCAGGTCAGGAGAACAGTACTGTAGTATGACTGTCACATCGTTGCCCCAGCCGTTGTAAATGTAGAAACATATTCATCCTCCCTTCATTTTGCCAAGGAGTTCTGTGTCACGATTCACCCAGAATTTTGAAAAACTAGGTAATTGCAGTGAGTCCGGTATAGATCCACACAGCCACATTTCCGTGAAACACAAGGCAGACGATGAGGAGAGATCTCTGTTTTTCCCCAGAGATTAGCAAGTGAAGTTTGTCCAATTTATTGCTAAGTGATTGCACATTTGCGAGGAATATTCCTGGTAGTGGAGTCCGTAGTCCACGGTGCCTTGAGCGTACGTGCCCCAGCTCTTTTCCCTCGCCAACAGCGTTTTACTGCTTGACAAAGTGCAGGTGTAGCTTTGACAAGAATGTCCGGTAACTCAGTGGATGTTTCCAGAAAATCTGGGAGTAAATGCACTGGAGTTGTTTTCCTGCTTTATGATCTCTCTTGAGAAAACAATCCGAGAATTGTCACAGAACACTGATTTAACACACAAGATAAGACAAAAAATTGTGCTCCAGCCAACCGAGGCGGCCATCTGCGGTGCCATCTTAATTGAAAGCTCCGATTGAAGGCCATCTGCGGCGCCATCTTAATTGAAGGCGCCTTACTTTTGGCTAGGTTCAGAAGTTACAGTAATTATTGATATCTAGGGCTAGCAATCTTTACTCTACTTTTAGATATGGCTACTGTCATTAAAACAGCTAGTTTACTACAACATTGTAGGATGGTGTTTTCCTGCCTAATCATGCTTGATAGATAGGGATCTGTCTGCCTGTCTGCTGTATATTGTACATGACATGAATTTTAGTATTTCACCTTAGGGTTAAGATATGAAGTGGGGATGGGACTTATTTTGACACGAAACAGGACTTTAGATCAGATCTACCAGTTTATATATATAGTAGTTATTTTAATTAATAGAAAACAGTTAGATTTTCACAAACCATAGCCTAATTTGGGAAAATCCCTCGTATTGTACAAGACTTCTAATCCAGCACAGAGTTTGGTGATACCTGCATCATGTGTTGATGTAGACAACCATTCAAAAGTTTGGGGTCATTTAGAAATGTCCTTGTTTTTGGAAGAAAAGCACATTTTTTGTGCATTAAAACAACATCAAACTGATCAGAAATACCTACATAGGTGTACAGAGGCCCATTGCCAGCAACCATCAATCCTGTGTTCCAATGGCACGTTGCGTTTCCAAATCCAAGTAAATCATTTTTATTTCATTTTTACAGGCAAATTGAAATTTTGCAATTATGTAAGCACAGCTGAACTGTTGTGCTGATTAAAGAAACAAAACAACTTCTTAGATTAGGCCTTCTTTAGATTAGGTGAATATCTGGACTATCAGTAATTTGGGTTCGATTACTGGCTCAAAATGGCCAGAAACAAATAAAAAATTTTAGTGTCTAGTTTGAGTAACAGGCGCCTCACAGGTCCTCAACTGGCAGCTTCATTAAAAAGTACCTTCAAAACACCAAACTCAACGTTAACAGTGAAGAGGCGACTCTGGGATGCTGGCCTTCTGGGCAGAGTTGCAAAGAAAGAGCCATATCTCAGACTGGCCAATAAAAAGAAAAGATGTAGATGGGCAAAAGAACACAGACACTGGAGAGAGAAAGATTGCTGGAGGAGTGCTTTACACCATCTGACAAGCATGGTGGAGGCAATGTGATGGTCTGGGGGTGTTCTGGTGGTGGTAAAGTGTGATATTTGTACAAGGTAAAAGGGATCTTGAAGAAGGAAAGCTATCACTTCATTTTGCAATGCCATGCCATACCCTGTGGACAGCGCTTGATTGGAGCCAGTTTCCTCCTTCAACAGGACAATGACCCAAAGCACAGCTCCACACTATGCAAGAACTATTTAGGGAAGAAGCAGTCAGCTGGTATTCTGTCTATAATGGAGTGGCCAGCACAGTCACTAGATCTCAACCCTACTGAGCTGTTGTGGGAGCAGCTTGACCATATGGTACAGCACGTAACAAGTGCTAATCAAGCCAATCCTACTTGTTGGTGGTATCACCTTTATTTCTTAGCACTCATATCCAATACATCAAAACAAGTTAGCACAGATTTCATGTTATCCGTACTGTAAGTACTCATGTTGACCAAATCCAGCTGAAATTGAGAATTTATATTATGAACAATAACAAAATTAATAGCTACAGGCCTGTGTATAGGTATAGTATATATTTGTATAGGTATCCTGGACCTTTAGCCAATCTTTTCCATTTGTGAGGCTCTCCCTGGTTTTCTATAAATGTGCTCTTTTCAAACCTTCTTTACCCACGTAAGCACTGGGGTTTTTTTGGTAGTCGTCAATACTTTTCTTAACCTGTTCAGATAACATTGAGCTTTGGTGAAACAATGCATGTTTACATTCAATTTTCTACCACAATATAACATTGTTATGCAAAAATGTTTGTGGTATACTCATTTTACATCACACATCTGTACTTTATATACCATATTCAACCAAAGAATTTGTAGTTTCAAATTATATACAACAAAATATGATTATTAGAACCCAATAAATATCAGTGATCAAAGCCCTCACAATTGTACTTAAAAAACATGTAAATGGCAACTCTATATCAGAAAATTGCAATTTTAACTACTTTCATTTCAACATAGGGGGAAGTTTAGAGGGTGTGATCAGTGTGCCATTTTGATTGATTAAATACATCAGCTTCTGTTAAAAAATTATTACCATTTTAGGAAAAATGTGATGTTACTACCTTTAGTCAATAGTCATGATGAAAAACAGCTAAGAATCAATTGAGATTGAATACACAATTAAAAGACAAATACATTTTGTGCTCATAAAACACACACTTTATTTGACTAAATATAACAAGATTGAGAGGATTAGTTGTATGTACATAATTAATGAATTACATAGCAAAACTTTGTTACAAAAAAGATACACACCATGGTGAACACAAGCTTATAATAAGAAACACTTGAATTGAACATTTTAAAATAATAATCAGATAACTTATTCTAATGCAAGGCAAACTTTACAACAACAGTTAATAATTCCAATACCTGGGAAGAAACAAAGGGAGGTAGAGGGAAAGGGGAAACCTGCCTGGATATCAAACCGACCCAACTGATGAGCCAGGTTGTCTCTGAAAACCACCCTCGTGCTGCATGAAAAGTATTACTATTTTACACCTGAAACAAAAATAAAATATTGATGGCAATATCTATATTTTTGCTTCTGTGTTTTTTGTAGGAAGTTTGTTGATCATTTGGTCTGACCTATCAACACCCCCCGTGTTTCTGTTGTAATCACTGATAACATTGGGCATCATTCACCAAAATCTTCCTAAATTTGTTCTTGAGAAAGGTCCTAAGAAAAGTCTACGTTAGATTCATGATGTGCTCTTAAACCACAGAATTGTTCTCAAATCGCAAACTAGTATGCCAGATTAGTATGTGAGAAGATTAGTATGTCCCAAACCATAGTACGCTGAAAATAGTATGCCAAAAGTTCCCGGAGGGCAATCTGGTGGATTTTTGAAGTATGCATCCTTGCATGCTTTTTGGGGTAGCATAGACCACAACCCATTGCGAAGTAAAAGAGGATTGGTTTCCACAATTCTCTCGTCTTTTCATTTGACGGAATAGTCAGTTATCGTCACCTATATTGATAGTTCTTGCATCAATGTCATTCACATACGAAAGAAAAACGAACATTGTTGTGCCATGAAATAAAATAGCTTTGGCAGAGTGAAGTTTGTCTTAAGTCTCAATAGCATGGGCTCAATTCATATGACTATTCCAAGTAATAAGACACTAGTGTTACTGGCTTGTAAACTATTAAAACAGCCAGTTGCAAAAGCCATGCTAATAGCATTCTATTTCATAGATGCTATTTGTGGTGGAAGTAGATTTAATAAGAAACGTTAGTCAGTTTACCACAATGCTCAATGGTGTCTAGCTAAACATTCAAACTTGGCGTTATGTTAATAACACATTAATCCCCAACCCTTGCCCAGAATATGTGTCGTTGAGGAAGTTGCTCTATTGATTCTCTAACAATACATCTCTGGAGAGGCAGAGGTATTGTCCCAATTGCAGAGCGGGTAGAATTTAATTAACTCAAGATCCACGAGCAGGCAGAGGTCGACACCGATACAAACAAAGGAAATCCAGAAGTTCAAAGTTTATTCATCAAATGCACCAAATAACACAGCATCATCCTGCACAATGGAATTATTGTGACATGGCACATGACATCTATGTAGTAAGATGCTAATAACGCTAATTACAGACTGGGACAGAGCTAAATAATGGATTGATGGAAAAAATGACACTGTGCCTTCTGGAATATCTCTTCATAAGTGAACTTTGAGAGCAAACTATCCCTTTAACACCAGAAGCGCCGAGCTTTTCACACCTACTAGAAGCGCTGTCAGGGGTCATTTTGACCCAGGCGTGTTTTGAATGGGAGGGTGTTGCTAATACACAATGATCGGTTGCGCGTATATTCAATGCCAATGACACTATTAGCGCCAGAAGGACATTTGACCAAGAGGAATTTAAATAAAATTGTCTGGGTGTGTGTGCGCAGGGTTGTACAGTCAGGTTAGGGACTAGACCACTGTTGAAAATCGTGAAGCGAATAATAGCCTTGCAAATGCATATACAGTGCCTTGCGAAAGTATTCGGCCCCCTTGAACTTTTCGACCTTTTGCCACATTTCAGGCTTCAAACATAAAGATATAAAACTGTAATTTTTTGTGAAGAATCAACAACAAGTGGGACACAATTATGAAGTGGAACGAAATTTATTGGATATTTCAAACTTTTTTAACAAATAAAAAACTGAAAAATTGGGC
>JACXGI010015511.1:0-17328 GCA_016801175.1 Esox masquinongy
AGGCCGTAAGGCTGCTCAATTCAGGAACCCCTCTTCCCTTCCATCCATAGTCCCATGCACACCTGTCACTTTATATCATGCTCATCTGCCAATCATATCATGCACACCTGTCACTTTTACATTGCACTACGGTTGTACAGTTGTATAGTTATTATTATTGATGCGTGTTTTTTGTATAGTGTTATTATTGATAGTTCGTATTATCTTATTATTTTTATAATTACTGATACTTTTTTAACTTTTAACTGCACTGTCGGGAGTAGGAAAACCAAGCATTTCATTGCCATAACTTGTTATTGCAAATGACAAATACACCTTTTGAACTTGAACTTCCAGACTCAAAATGTTTCTTCCCCTCAGGCCATAAGGCTCCTCAACCAGCAAAACTGATCTATTATTGAAGGAACTAAATTTTGACCTGTTTTTGATTAATTCCAAATCATCAATTAATTAATGTAACAAAATAATTTAATATATAAAGGGAGTATTACAATTTAAGTACAAGTATCAAAGATAAAGGTTCTCTGGAGATTCAAGAGGTTTGCAAGAGCAAAGATGCAGACAGAAGGGAGGAAAATGCAAGAGAGAGCTTCCCCATTCGGTGTCCATAAGGAGACACATAATAAGCATTCACATTAAAGTAAGATTACTCAGAGGAAAGACAGTTACTTGGTGACAGAAACAAAAGCAATGACAACTGAAGACAAACAATATGAAGAATAAAATAGGAGAAGTGAGTTCAAAATAAAGGAATTGATGACATCATAAACTACTAAAAACCAAAGATCGTTGACCAAAATTATGGGAGTGAAGACGGCACAGTTTCATTAAAATAATCATATGGTATGATCGTACAGCCAATAAGACGTTATAGCCAAATCGTCAATGAAATGTAGATATTATACGAATTTCGTCATGGGCTACCATGACACCTTAAGTCAGAATAAGGCCATCAAGTAAAATTAAACCATGGAACAAACATCTAGAAAACAAGTATGTAGAATTCCGTATTAGTGGAATAATAGGAGTGGATAAAACATTATTAGCACCTCTGATCTCGATGGGAAAGTGATTTAATATGGTCTAGATACATGAAGGAATATGAATGTATGAATGTATGATGGTGTGAATTCGTGTTGTGAAGTCTTCACTGTTGGAATGGTCAGAGAACGTAGCAGGGAGGTTGCAGAACTAGTTCCTGGAGAATACCAAAGAAATGTGTAAACTAGGATGACGTTTGGGGAGATCCACTGGATGGAGCTGGAGAAATTACTCCTAACCACCCAGTGAGCAATCAATGGCGGCGCGCTGGCGTTTTGCTGCTGGCAGGCCGCTGGAGGCTATAATGTCCTACAGCCGCCAGCTTTTGCCGCTTTTCGCCTGATCTCAATTTGCATCAGTTAATTTGCATCGCTGGCGGCTTTCCACCAGTGGCCCGACTGCTTTACGCTGGTGGCTAGCCGCCAGGGCATGCGCTGTGATGTCCTTAGCTCCTGCGTAGTCTTGCCATTTTCTTCCAGTAGAGATGCTATTACCCCTTTTATTCTTGTACTGATTTTATTTGTATTAACTTTATTTTAATATTATGAAATCTTAGTGTACAGAATTTTGGTCAACATTGGTAGTTTAGAAATAAAATAGACTTTGACTTACGCACTATTGCTTGTGTAAAGGACCTTTGTGTAGACATGTACAGTAAACTCATTCATGAACCACAATAGCTGGTTTTGGTTAGTCTAATGCTTGAAATAAACTCTGATTTTCATGTTTTGTTCTACGACACACACACACACACGCGCGCACACACACACACACACACACACACACACACACACACAGAGGTTAGAAACAGCCGTCTCCCGCCATTGCTTACCATAATTTATTTTCCAAACTAATGGCGCTTTTCTACTGCATGGTACCGGTTCAACTCTACTCTCTTCATGGGGGACAGTTCCTTACCGTGTTTAAACACCGCCGTGTCCGTAGTTGGCATTGTATAAACCAGTTCTGTTCTGCGTTATTACAAATTACTAACGTTAAGAGTTGTTAGGCTACCGAGTAATAATGTCATGACTGTTTTGTATTGAACAATGACTGTTTGCAATATTCTATTAAAAGTTGAATTATTTAGTCAAAGTCACTGGTAGCTGACCGGAAGTTCTAAACCAAAGGCGGTAAAATAGAAAGTGAGTTTGGTTAATAAAGTGAAAAAATACCTAAACCTTGTGTTTCTTCGTGTCCACAAGTTCAGATGTTTTGTGCTTCTTCGCCTATCAGCAGTTGAACAGGTACAGTAACGTAAGCTAACTTAGCTAAATCGTGTTTCTTTGTGTATCCACAGGTTAGAATGTGCTGCTTATTCCTCGTGACTTATATCAACTGTGGTAGGTAACGTTAGCTAAGTCGTGTTTCTTTGTGTAACGTTACCCACTTGTGCGATTGCTAACTTGGCAGTAACATTGTCTGTTGTTAGCTAGACTAGCTAAACCTGCACTACAATTCTGTTACTTGTGTGTGTCTTTGTGAATCCACAGTGCTTCTTAACTAGACTGTGTCTTATGCTGCTGGAACACAAGCAACTGGCCATTTTACTAAACCTCTTTTCTAAATATTGCTTTCAGATCATGCCGTTTTTCTGTAGTTTTGTTCCCGGAGGAGGATGACTGTGTGGCAGTAGTTCCATGCCTGTGGTTCAAAGGGGGACTTTGCTACTGGCCACCACAAAGCATCACCAGCAGGAAGTCCTTCAGCTACGACAAGTTTGCCAGAACCTTTTTCACCACCTGAAGACACCTGGGAGGCTGTCCCTTATAAGCTCATCAAGCATGCAGGTAAATTTGAAAACGTAATAACAATTTGAAACTTGGGATGAAAATGTGTTTTGCAGGGTAAATGCTTCCAAAACCTTATGTGGGAGACCACATGTGGGTTTTGCCAGAGGATTGAAAATCGTTCCATCGTTGGCCCCTACTACCCCAAGGATGCACATCTATACCACAACACCCTGTGGATTGTAGCCCTGTAGGTATGTGAATTACATGTTGATCTGGTAATTGCTGCAATGTTTACTCGGTTTTACCATATTTACCTATTCATCAACTTTTATGTTTATTTTGAGGATGGAGCAAGCGCAGTACTCCACGGCACCATGTGGAGGACTGCTACAAAGGTATGTGTCGGTTCATTCACTTAACCCAGATGCTTAACTTATGTTATTAAAGCATGTTGCTTTCAATTTTATTTGTCAATTTATTTTTAAGGGTAAGAAGGCAGAGATTGGGGGACATTTTGGCTCTGCACATGAAGGTAAGAGTGAACATTTTGGTGGACACTGCAATTTATTGAGTTCTGAGGAGTGTAAAATAACCTGATATTTACGACGGAATAATAAACTGTTTGTCTTTACTTTCAGAACATTTGGAGAAGATCAAGCGGCTGACTTAACAGAATGTCGAGCTGAGGGCACAATTGGCTCTACAGTCAGGTAAAAACAAGACTATAGTTAGGCTAGCATCTTGTGTCATCATAAAACATTGAATTTGTCTGAATTTGTGTCCTTTGCTAAAATGCAATACTTTACAGCCTTTCTGAAATTACATGTATAAGGCAGTTAGTTATCTTTATTTCACTATTAAAATATTGACATTTCTTTGTGCTTTTAAGCTTCAGATAAGCGGCTGACTGAAGAGAATGTCGAGCTGAAGTCACAAGGCCAGCTTTAAGGAACTTTTCCTCAGGACTATTCTTCAAAGTAAGTTACTTTGTACATGGCTATTAGATTCTTGTGGTTAATTTATTACTTTTTCTCAAAAACATGTCAGACCATTTAAGTACAATATCTGATTGCTGTATTACAGGAGCAGTAAGGAAGAATCCTTCCAACTGGGGTGCAACTGACAAGGCTATCCAGAACCAGTTCACCAGGTACCTGAAAGGGGCAGCTGACCGGGCAGGTGGGAGAAGACGTTGCAGGGCTACCAGGGACCTGCCGGGAATATGAATGACACAGCTCCAACACAAACCCACAACGCCACAATGCTTGGATTCCGGCCCTTGCTTATTTAGTATTGTATTATGTTTATTTGGTACTTTTTCACATTCAAATATTGTGATTTTTCTATATTTGTTGCTGGACAGTTGTATATTGCAAGTTTTGATTTTTTCAGTTCAATTCTTTTGCACATGTTTATTTTGTATGCTTGCTGTATAATGCAAGTTTTTTTGTATGCATCTTGCACTATTTGAAATAAATTTACATTTGATTCAGTTTTACATACGCTTTTCTTTATCCTCATATGACCAATTGCATTCAATTACATTTACATCTACCCACGCGCTTATTATATAATTTGTCTAAATAAAAACTGTTTTGATCATTTTTATTTGTTCCATTGCCTGAATATTAACTCCTCGCATGTTAAGTGAGGCGCTATTTCACAAAAACAGTAAAGTGCCTGTTAAGATCAGTTAAGTTAGACTAACGAGTGGTCCGGAGCACTTGTTAATTAACAAGTGTTGTTACGTGCCGCTTAAGTAACAATGCTTTTGGAAAACGCGTCGATAAAATAACGAGGCACTTACATGCATCTTACAATCTGTAAGAATACGACACGGACCCAGATGGTGGAGTGGTTTTCTATGCAGAGGGTCGGTTTAATTCAAAATCCAAAAGGCAGTAGTCAGACAGGCAATGGTCGATACACAGCAGAGCAGAAAGGCGTAGGTCGAGAATAAACAGGAAGACTGGTCGGTACACAAGAAACGCTAATAATCACCGAGACCTCCAGAGAACGGCTTAGTATGTCGTACGAATACAATACCTCACAAAGAAAAAGGAGCATCAAACTGAACAAAATAAGGAACAAGTAATTAATTAACCCTCAAAGAACTAGGATTTTCAAATCCACCTTAACATTTTGGCTTCTCAAATTGTCATCCTTTATTGTAGAAGGAAGTGCTTTATATTCTGGGATTCTGCAGACCCTCGGCTACATGAAGTATGTATTGAAAACACATTTCTTGGACACTTAAATGAGTAATAATGTGAAATAAAAACACAAGTGCACATATTTTGGTTTTATATTGAAAAGGATAAGTAAAATATAATAGGTTGCCTGTTTTACATTACATTTGGATACCCCCAGGGGTACAGAATAACTACAAATTGAATGGTTTTTAAAATAATAAAATGAACATGGCCTTTATTTTTTTTACTCTCGTCCACATCCATTTTTTTCTTTAAAAATCTGAAAATCATTGATAATGCCCACTGAACTTATTCTGTCATATTGTACTTCCAAAAGCCACCACTAGATGGCAGACTCTTATGTTTTGAACTGAGTATTTTAAAAAAAAATGTATGGGTTGTCTTGAATAGCGGGTGCCTTTATTTCCTTTGGAATTCCCTACATGTGCCATATCTAGAAGAGGTGGAGATTTGAACAAGGGATGTGTCCAGTCTGCCTTTGGATGGTTATATCCTCCCTTTGGATGGTTATACCCCACACAACTCAGTCACAAGCAGCTCCACAAAGGCCTTGTGGGCATTGAGACTGTTGGTTGGCACGTTTTGATTCTTCTGGAGGTCCTTGTATATTATGTACACATTTATCATGGCAATGTCTCTAAAGTAAAAGAACAGGTTCCCTTTAATGAGTGAAAACCTTATTTCACTCATTAAAATGCAAATCAATTTATAACATTTTTGACATGCGTTTTTCTGGATTTTGTTGTTGTTATTCTGTCTCTCACTGTTCAAATAAACCTACCATTACAATTATAGACTGATAATTTCTTTGTCAGTGGGCAAACATACAAAATTAGCAGGGGATCAAATCCTTTTTTCCCTCACTGTACATCTCCTGGTCTTGTAGTGCACAGTGCAGTATTGGATCAGCTGGTCTCATAGGTCCACACCCCTCATATATTTGTTGCATTCTGCAGTGGTTACTGGGACTGGTACTCACTGTCGCACAGGACCCCTCGCTCTTCTTTTGTTTGCTTTTCATCGTGTCTGCAGTTATACAAAGTCAATGGTAAAATGCCCAAATCCTAACAACCCAACCCATGTTTGTGAACGTTTTCATTTGCAATTTGCCTCATAAAGGGAATAAACAACAAATAGCACTCAAAGACGACCATAGGCGGCTGAACGTGCAATAAGAGTACGCTACAGTAAGCTTCCACTATCGACTTCAATCTACATAATTTAGAGGAAAAAACTGTAAATATCACATAGGCTGCTGCAGTTTATTTATAAACGTTGCAAAGCAAATTACTCTGAAACAAAATAAAATGTACCATTCTTATTTGCGCATTGAAAGAGTGCTAGAAAACAGAATGTGCCATCTCCCCATAAAGGACAATGCATTTTCTGTCGAGTAACGTTTGCCAAAATGTATAAAACAAATTCTCTCAAATAGCATTTGACCACTGGCTACCGCCCTTATATCAAGTTATCATAGAGGCCTAGTAATTCCACTAAAGGCTCCTGCAGCTAGGCAAGAACTTTACATTACATTACATTTCCTGTTAAAACAAGAAACCCACTTGCTCCGCAAACAATACGTTTCAAAAGCCGTACTATAAATTTTCGGACTACAAATACATTTCTTGATATTCTTCCAAGCTCGCTCATCAATGACAGAGTAAATAAATCTGCAAACTATCTAATCGAGCCCCAAAATTAGCTACTTTGGAAGCATGCGTTTCAGGTATTAGGAAGTGGATGACAGAGAACTTCTTTCTTTTAAACTCAAGAAAAACAGAAATGCTCGCTTTAGGACCGAAGAAACAAAGAGCTTTGTTTGCAGATCTCACTGTGAACCTCGACGGCTGCATGGTCGTATCCCAAAAAACTGTAAGAAACCTTGTCAATACCCTCGACATGTTTATCTTTGTCTCATTCTTTTACATTACAAAAACCTGGCATTTTAACAGGGGTGTGTAGAATTTTTATATCCACTGTACCTACACGGAACCTTAGATCGCAAGATGCAGGCCTTTTAATTTTACCTAGAATTTCTAAACAAACAGCTGGAGGCAGGGCTTTCTCTCATGGAGTTCCACTACTGTGGAATGATTTGCCAATTAAGTTTAGAAATGCAGACTCAGTACAAACTTTTAAGTGTCTACTAAAGACTCATATCTTCAGCATGGTCCATCTATGATTAAGTGTAGTCTGGCCCAGGGGCGTGAAGGTGACCAGAAAGGCTTGATACTGTCCACCCTTGCTGTCTTGCCAGATGGGCTCTCATTGCCACTGGGATGCCCTCCCTCCAATGCCATTCGGGGGCGGAGTCACTGGCTTGTTGTTGTCTCTCTGTTGCACACTTGCGCAATTGGGCTGTACTCTGCTGGCAATACTCGGCCCTCATTCAGGGTGGTTGCGGTTGGTGGGTGTCCCATTGGTTGATGCTTGGCAATGTGGGTGGATTGATTTCCTGCCTGTTGGGCCCTGTCTGCCCCCCCCCCTCCCCCCCCCCGATAGGGCCACAGTGTCACTGGACCCCCCTGTCTCAGCCCCAAGGTCTTACGCTGCTATATTATTGTGCTGGGGGAGTAGGGTCAGTTCTCCTTCTCCACTATAAATCCTTGTAGATCTAAGGAATGCATTTTCTAAATTTTCCCTGTCTCCTGCCCTGTTTTAAACTTAGGAGGACATGAGGACTTGGCCCACACCTTCGGAGTACCAGGCTTGAAAGACTCGTTGCTGTCCCTGTCCAAAGCCCTGACAATTTCAGCTGCCACTCTGCTGAAATCCTGAAGGACTATAAGTTTTGTGATCACAACTGCGGGGCTTCTGGTTTACGAAAGTACACATATGAGACGTTATTTGCAGCGGAATGTCCTCTTTCACTTGGAAAAGAAATGAAGCCTCGAACTTCTCCGGTTCCGGAGCAATGAATAAAAATGTGTGACCTGGACATGCCGGCGCGTGAACTAGAGGTTTTTGTGATCGCGATTGTGGGGCTTCTGGTTTACGAAAGTACACAAACGAGACGTTGTTATTTGCAGCAGAATGTCACCTGGAAAAAGAATGAAGCATCTAACTTCTACAGTTCCGGAGCAGTGAATAAAAAAAGATTTCATTGAGAGGGTTCCATCACAAGCCAGCTTCTCATTAACCAGATGGGTGAACAGGTGATTAATATTCAGGTGATTGGGACCCGGGAAGTGAGCTGCGTTCATGGAGACCAGGAAGTGTATTATTGCAAATAAACTTTAAAACTTCAAATGAATGATTATAGAAGCTCATGTCAGTTCCAGAAAATGAACAAAATTCATCGTCATCCATTTTGTTGACGATTTTCTCAATGGTCTCACCTCCTCCACCCATCTCAACCCAAGAATCATTGCCGCTCCCAGCAAAATGTGTTCCTTTTTACTGCCCTGCTTGCTTGATCCTCTAGATAACACCACTGTCATTTCAGATGGCCTCAGGAAGCAGATTGGAATGTGTCACTGATTGATAAGGGGGCTATTCTACAGAACTAGTTTTGTTGTTCTTAGGTCAGTAACCAACCCCCACAACTTTAGTTTTAGGATATAAACCAGTGTAAGGTTTGGGAAAGCTCTCTTGCATTTTTGACCCTTCTGAATGCGTTTCTGCTCTCTTATCTGGTGAACTTTTATCTTGGATACTTGTGCTGTAATTGTAATACTTTATATATAAAATTCATTTAATTTTACATTAATCCATTGACTATTTGGAATTCATCTAAAACGAGTCAAAATCCAGTTCCATCACAAGTCAGCTTCTCATCAAACCATATGCCAAGGTACTTGACCGCCGACAATTGCATTAATTCCTGCCCATAAGGACGTAGTCTCACTCCTTTAACCTTTCTCCTAGAATATATCATAACAAGAAACCAGCTGCAAGCCTAGTTCAGCCGGCCCGCAATAGAAAGTGTTGATCATTGTTGCCCTCCCTAGATTCAAACCCAGGTCACCTACATGAAAGGCTGTGTCTTTAACCACTACACCACCAAGCTATACATTTGCCGGGTGTCGGTATAGCCTCTTGACATTATATAATTTTGTCACCCATTAACATCATGCCAAGTTTGAATATTTCGTTAGACACCATTAACCATTGTGTTAAACTGAGTAACGTTTCTTATTAAGTTCACCTCCACCACAAACAGCATCTATGAACTTTATGGCTTTTGCCACTGGCCATTTTAACAACTTATTAGCCATTTGTGAATGACATTGATACAATAACTACTGTATCAATATAGGTGATGTTAACTGACTTTTTCGTCAAGTGAAAAGACGAGAGAATTGTGTAGTCAGCAAAGTCTTTGTTTATCCTGAACAAATCCTAATATCCACCAGAACTGTTTTATTTTAGGCTTTTCTATTACGTAGCTAATGAAAGTTGTAGTTAGCAAAGCTTTTGTCTGTCCTGAACAAATCCTGAGGAATAATATGTTTTATCAGTGACGGGAGGCGAACGCGTCTCTAATCACTACGCTATTTAACAAAGGGCAGTCTGTCAGTCAGGCACTCACTCAGTCAGTCAGTCAGTAAGAGACATTCACTCTTCTAGGCCGGCTCCGCTTATGCGGTCCGGCAAAAACAGGACTTGGCCACCAACATTCTGCACCCCATGTCAACAACCACTCCACCACCTCTGTAACTACTTCCTGCGTTTTCTTCATCACCCATTCCACATTCCTTCCTCTTTTCCACAATGCTCCATCATCCGCATAGAAAGCCACTCCCATCCCCGGACCCACTTCCTTAAAAATGTCATTGATCATCATCTCAAACAACACTGGGCTTACCACACTCCCCTGCGGCAAACCATTAACGACCTCAAACAACACTGGTCTTACCACACTCCCCTCTGGTGTACAATTAACAACCTCAAAAAACACTGGAATTACCACACTCCCCTGTGGCGTACCATTAACGACCTCAAAAAACACTGGGCTTACCACACTCCCCTGCGGCAAACCATTAGGCTTGTGTAGGCAGTTCCTGGATGATGAAGGCATTGCTGCCATTGACTGGCCCTGATATTCCCCAGATCTGAATCCAATTTAGAACCTCTGGGACGTAAGGTTTTGGTGCATCCGACACCGCCAAGCAAAGCCACAGACTGTCCAGGAGCTCACTGATGCCCTGATCCAGGCCTGGGAGGAGATCCCCCAGGACACCATCCGCCATCTCATCAGGAGCATGCCCAGACGTTGTTGGGAGAGCATACAGGCACGCGGAGGCCATACACACTAATGAGTCACATTATGAGTTGCCGTGATTAAGTTCCCACAAGTTGGAACAGCCTGTGATTTCAATAGTTTAATTTGATTTTCAGTTTGCGTTTGAATCCAGCCCTCAGTTAGTGATTTTGGCTTCCATTGACCGTTGTTACGTCATTTTGTTCTCAACTAATTCAAGTTTCAAAGTTTATCTGTCAAAGCACCGAACAACACATCGTCCTCCTGCACAATTAAATTCTTGTGACATCCCACCCAACAACTAGGTAGTGAGAATTAAGAAAAATATATAAAGCAAAAATGTAACAAAAAATAAAACAGTAATATACATAACACTGTAAACTAGCAGCAATATGGGTAGAAGTATTGAATATTACAGATACCTATGAGTGTAATATGCTTATGAATAGTACATGCAAAGGAATATTCTAATATACATTTAATGTACCTGATAAGAGATCAGAGCATCTGGAATGTTCATGGTTGATCAGTAGATCTGGTAGAGAAGCTTTATAGCCTGAGGGAAAAAAACTGTTTTGTGAGTCTGGAAGTGCATGCCCTGATGCTCCCATAGCGTCTACCAGACGGCAGAAGTGTGAACAGACCATAGCCTGGGTGGCTGTAGTCTTTGATGATGTTTCGTGTTTTCCTAAGGCATCGTGTATGGTATGGTAGATGCCTTGCACAGAGGGGAGATGGCAGCCGATGACGTGCTTTGAAGACTTCACCACCCTCTGGAGGGCCTTGCGATCAGCAGCGGAGAAGCTGTCGTACCAGGCAATAATGCAGTCTGAGAGGATGCCCTCAATAGTGAACCTGTAGAAGTTGGTGAGAGTTTTTGCAGACATGCCGAACTTCTTGCATCTGCTCAGGAAGTAAAGTTGCTTTTGGGCAGTTTTTACCACCGAGTCTGCTTACCTGGACCAGGTGAGGTCAACACACCGAGGAACTTGAAGTCAGAGACTCTCTACTTCAGCTCCATCGATGTGTATGGCCCTCCTCTGCCGCTTCCTGAAGTCCACGATCATTTCCTTAATCTTGCAGATATTGAGAGGTTGTTGTCGTGGCACCATGTAGCCAGGTCCCCTACCTTTAGTAAGATAAACTTACTAAAACATTTTCAACAAAAATTAAATAACACGATTCCAATGCAGTTTTAGCAACAATGGCTTTGGTAAACAACCACTGTAGTATTTGATAAAAGAAAAAAAAACCCACAAAGATTACTGTAAGAACGGAACATCATCAAAGACCACAGCCACACAGGCTTTGGTCTGTTCACAATGCTGCCGTCTGGTAGACATTACCAGAGTGTTTGGGGCTCGCACCTCCAGACTCAGTTTTTTCCCCAAGGCTCCTCAACCAACAACACTGATTCATGATCATATAATACGCGATCACACATGAACATTCCAGATGCTCTCATGTTTTCTCAGGTACTTTCAATGTACACTAAAATATTCCTTCATGTGCCATTCAAAAGCACATTGCACTCGTATGTATCTATATATCTATATCTAATATTCAATACTTCCACCCGGATTGTGCATTCTCCTCATCCTACTCCTAAATTGCTTCTAGTTTACGTTGTTATGAATATGTACAGTGGATATAAAAAGTTTACACACCCCTGTTAAAATGCCAGGTTTTTGTGATGTAAAAGAATGAAACAAAGATAAATCATGTCAGAACTCTTTCCACCTTTAATGTGACCTATAACGTGAACAATTCAATTGAAAAGCAAACTGAAATCTTTGAGGGGGAAAAATAAAACAAAAAACTCAAAACACAATAACCTGGTTGCATAAGTGTGCACACCCTTAAACTAATACTTTGTTGAAGCACCTTTTGATTTTATTACAGCACTCAGTCTTTTTGGGTAGGAGTCTATTAGCATGGCACATCTTGACGTGGCAATATTTGCCCACTCATCTTTGCAAAAGCGCTCCAAATCTGTCAGATTGCGAGGACATCTCCTGTGCACAGCCCTCTTCAGATCACCCCAGAGGTTCAAATGGATTCAGGTCTGGGCTCTGGCTGGGCCATTACAAAACATTAATCTTCTTCTGGTGAAGCCATGCTTTTGTGGATTTAGATGTGTGCTTTGGGTCGTTGTCGTGCTGAAAGGTGAACTTCCTCTTCAGCTTTCTAACGGACACCTGAAGGTTTTGTGCCAAAATTGCCAGGTATTTGGAACTGTTCATAATTCCCTCCACCCTGACTAAGGCCCCGGTTCCAGCTGAAGAAAAACAGCCCCAAAGCATGATGCTGCCACCACCATGCTTCACTGTGGGTATGGTGTTCTTTGGGTGATGTGCAGTGTTGTTTTTGCACCAAACATACCTTTTGGAATTCAGACCATAACACATTTTCCCCACGTGCTTTTGGGGGACTTGATGTTTGTTTTTGCAAACTTCAGCCGGGTTTGGATGTTTTTCTTTGTAAGAAAAGGCTTCCGTCTCACTACCCTACCCCATAGCCCATTCATATGAAGAATACGGAAGATTGTTGTCACATGTAGCACACAGCCAGTACTTGCCAGAAATTCCTGCAGTTCCTTTACTGTTGCTGTAGGCCTCTTGGAAGCCTCCCTGACCAGTTTTCTTTTTGTCTTTTCATCAGTTTTGGAGGGATATCCAGTTCTTAACGTCTCTCCAGTTGGTAATGTCTCTGTTGTGCCATATTTTCTTGATTGATGACTGTCTTCACTGTGTTCCACGGTATATCTAATGCTTTGGAAATTCTTTTGTACCCTTTTCCTGACTGATATCTTTGAGAACTCTCTGATGCTTTGGAAGCTCTCTACGGACCATGGCTTTTGCTCGAGATGGAACTTAGAAAATGTCAGGAAAATCTTACTAGAATAGCTGAACTTTATTTGTGATTAATGAGAGTCACTTTAAATGATGACAGGTGTGTAATGACTTCTATTTAACATGAGTTTGAATGTGTTTGGTTAATTCTGAACACAGCCACATCCCCAGGTATAAGAGGGTGTGCACACTTATGCAACCAGGTTATTGTAAGGTTTTTGTTTTTTATTTTTCCCCCCTGAAGATTTCAGTTTGTTTTTCAATTGAATTGTTCACATTATAGGTCACATTAAAAGTGGAAAAAGTTCTGACATGATTTATCTTTGTCTCATTCTTTTAATTCACAAAAACCTGGCATTTTAACAGGGGTGTGTATACTTTTTATATCCACTGTATATTATGTATATTATTGACATACATTGTGTATTATCACTTTATCTTGATATTTTAGTCTTTCTTTTGCTATATTTTGCTTTATATATTCTTACTGAATCTTACTACGTAGTTGTCGGGTGCCAAGTCACAAGAATTTCATTGTGCAGGATAACGCTGTGTATTCTTTCAGATCTATTCAAGTGCAGAAGGGCTAGAGGAGGATGGTCTCTTGACGGTTTCTGCTAACAATAACCCTTTCAAGATGGAAATAATTGCAGCATTGATGAATCCAGAAACTGCCTGGAATGAATACCTACACAGACAACATACTGTAGACTTATTAGTGATAAAAGTTAAATCTATTTTTATTCAAGCAAGACAACACAGCATTCTAAGGTCACAGAGTAGAACAGCAGGTGTTTCTAACATTCATACTGGGAGAGGTTAGACTTGGGTAAGGATTATTTGGAGATTATTCAATTCATTTTTGCTTTTAGAACACTACATATTCATACGGACATGCAATATAGCACAAGCAGGAGTATTCAACTCTTACCCTAAAACAGTGTTTCCCAATCCTGGTCCTGGGGACCCCAAGAGGTGCATATTTTTGTCACACACCTAATTCAAATGTTGCCCTACCACTTATATACCTCATTGATGTAATCAACCTATCAACAAGTCTTTAATTTGAAACAAGTGTGTGAGTGCTAGGGCAAAACCAAAAATTTGCACCCCTAGGGGTCCCCGAAGCCAGGATTGGGAAACACTGCTCCACAAGGTCCAGAGCATGCTGGCTTTCGGTTCTACCTCATAATTAATTGCACCCATCTGGTGTCCCAGCCCTGATAAATGGGTTGCAATGAAAAAACTGAGTGGTACTGGCCCAGAGATCCAGCACTGAGTTTGGCAGGCATAGAGCAGTGTTTCTCAATCCTGGTCCTGGGGACCCCAAGGGGTGCATGTTTTTGTTTTTGCACTAGCACTCACACACCTGATTCAAACGAATAACATGATAATAGTTTGATTACGTAAATCAAGTGTGTAAGTGGTAGGGCAACATTTGAATCAGGTGTGTAAGTGGTTGGGCAACAACAACAAAAAAAGAATGCAACCCTTGATGTCCCCAAGACCAGGACTGGGAATCCCTGGCAGAGAGTAAAAACATTCTCGCCACAAAACAGTTCAAATTGGCTTTATGCAATAAATCTCTATCTGAAGGATCCATAGAATTACACTCCAGAAAATAAACCCTTACAGATTTTTGGCACAAAGAAAACTTTTAAAATAATTAACACTACACCAAATTATTTTATGAATAAACATAATACATGTATTGGCATGACAGTTAGAAAATATTGGAAATATTGTACAGTTCTCACAGCTGTGAGTGGACTTGTGATTATTTTAGTATGAAGAACAGGAGTTTTCAGAGACTGTGCTTCCACATATATATATAAATATATATATATGCAGACTAATGGAAGGCACTGCTAGATCCATGTGTAGGTTAGATAAGGCTTGGTTGTCTTTATGGTGTGTATCTATTGGGAAGGCACTGCTAGCTCCTTGTGTAGGTTTGATAAGGCTTGGTTGTCTTTCTATTAAGAAAGCACTATAAGTTCCATGTATTGGTTCGATAAGGCTTGGCTGTCTTTGGGCTGTGTTTGTATTGTTTTAAGCAGTGGTTCTCAAACCTCTCTTGGGGACCCCCTGCTGTTCCATGAATTAGGTGTATCCCAGAGCTAGCATACCTGAATCAACATCCCATCCATTTGTCAAACACTTAACTGCTTGATTCAGGTGAGCTAGCTCAGGGCTACAATGCTAGTTGACAATAGGACCCCAGGAGGGATTGAGAACCACAGGTTTTAAGCAGCAGAAATGTGATGTCTTTCTTTGCCTGCTGTTTATCGTTTGGTGTTTTGACATGAATCACTGTAGTGACATAAATCACGAGTCACTTAACATGTGGTACAGATGGCAGATAAGTGTCATTGTCAATTTAATCAAAGGGAATAACAGTAAAGAAACAAGGTTCTTGTCTTGGTATAATGGGATTCTTTCTGAACTAAATCCTAGGTCGTATTAGGGCAGTGTTTCCCAATCCTGGTCCTGAGGACACCAAGGGGTGCACATTTTTGTTTTAGCCCTAGCACTAACACACCTGATTCAAATTAAAGACTTGATAATAGGTTGACTACATCAATCAGGTATATAAGTGGTAGGGCAACATTTGAATCAGGTGTGAGAGGTTGGGCAAAATAAAAACACGTACCCCTTGAGGTTTTTCCCAAACTTGAACCAGGTTTGGGAAAAACTGTATTAGGTGCACTCAGTCCCATTACATACAGTGAGGTAAAATCAGAGTTTAAGAATGAATCTCCACCACTCCCAGCTGTTTTCTATCTCTGCACATAACTTCCAACAGCCCATGTCAGTAATTTGATGTTCCAACAACGGATTGGTCGTGTGTGTGTATTAGAGGGTTGGGGGCTGCTCCTTGGCACATCATATCAATATTGCAATGGAGACTAACAGGAAGGCACAATGTGCAAATCACTCAAGCATTTGTCTCGCTTTGCCACATACAATCACATTTATAATTATTAAGAGAAAATATAACAGGAGAAATGTTAGCAATGTGCTTTACTCCTGTTACTGGAGGGCCACATGGTGGAGTGTGTTACTATCCTGGTGGGGATATCCCAGCAAAGATCTATTTCCTTGTGGAGTGAATTCGGTGGTCCCATTTGAGGAAAAAAAATATTTTAGGGGTGAGGTTTAGGACAAAAACTGAAATAGGGTTTAGGATTAAAATCAGGGTTAGAATCCAGACCAATGCTCTTTCAGCAAAAACTTGACTTGTCTTCACTGCACCCAGTAAAGCATCAGAATCCACATGAATACATCTTTATTTCTCAGTTATGAGTCATGTTTTCTTTATGTTGTTGACTTGCACTAAGAAAACATCTCAAAACATCCAACTCATATCAACCTACTGAGAGGTTTAAGCTGGCCAAATCAGCACTCGGTAAAAGAATGAACTGTTGGGGTATGCCCCACAAAACCAGCAAAATATTTAACTCGTATTGTAAGTAATTAGAGGTAATATTTCATAGAACACTGGAAACACTGAGCAATTAGTTTAAAGAGTGTTTTTGAATACAGTTAAGGTAAAATGAATTTGAATAGGAATACCGTTGGATCCCCAGAAGGATAGTAAAACAAAGTGTGTGTGTGTTTATACACTATGTAGTTTGTGTCTCAGGTAGACATTTATATGCATTTGAACCAGGGGTCTATTCAGTAGCTACATTCAGAAGGTCACAGACATTTTATTCAATACAATTCTAGCTGCAATTCATCCTTCTAAATGTGTCAGGATGGGCCCTCCAGGAGCAGGGGAAAGACCACAGCTGAAGAGAAAAGGGCTTGGGAGCTCAGTAGGCTAACCGTGAGACCTTGTGTTTCTGAGACATTCAGCTCTTCCTTCACTTGTATCATCACTCTCCTCTTCATCGTTCACTCCACTCCTCTTCTCTTCTTCCTCCAACAACTGATTCTTTACGACAGGTTCCAGACTGACACAGAAAGCAGAGCAGTGAGACATACAGAAACCCCACCAGGGGAAGTCATAGATCCTCAACCTGGTTAGAACATTAATCCCCAGGGTGGTTGTACTGGTTCTAACAATAGTGTTACTCACTGATGATGATGGCCACGATGATGATGATGACAGCTATCAGGATGGCCCACATCTGGACAGCAGGCAGGCAGGCAGGCAGGCAGGCAGGCAGACACACACACACACACACACACACACACACACACACACACACACACACACACACACACACACACACACACACACACACACACACACACACACACACACACACACACACACA